>JABMDN010000630.1:0-31874 GCA_017165825.1 Hepsetus odoe | reverse complement strand
GGGCAACCTACTGGTGAGGGAATCGAACCCACAATCTTCCAATGCGGAGCAACTCCTTAAACACTAGCCCTATGAAATACTGTATTACGCTATATTAAATACTGAAAATACTGAAATGATATTATAATGTGTAATAGAGCATTAAAGAGGCGGATCTTGTTGCATGAAATATGTCGTCCAGCAGCAGGATTGGGCTCTGAAGATGGCAGTCACGTGTTCGTCATGTATCCGCGCTCGCCGTAGAAGAACCGCAGGCGGAGATCCCTTCAACCCCGCCGCGATTTCAAACGTTCAACAGGATGCTTATTAGAAATATTCACGCTGCTCCTGGCAGATAAGTTTATCAACTAATGTGGGAGTACATTTTAGCCCCTTAGTCTTAAAAACAATACTCGGATAACGGATGGCTTAAATGAATGGCTGAATTTTAGGAGTTGCATTTTTGTTTTGGACCAGAACCCTGTGTACAACCCTGCATTTAAAATACATTTACACATCTTATTACAGTTACGAATACAGGCTATGTTGTAGATCATGTTTCAAAACTGACACGTTTTATTCTAAGATTAACTCGATATGCTTCTCCATCGCAGGTTTGGACGCTCAGTTCTAAAATTGGAGGGGTATTGAAGGCAGCCCAGGAAGTCTTTCAATGAGTTGTCAACACTCATCCTACCACAGTTCACTGCAGGCAGCAAGAGCAAACACGTCTCAAATCTCTAACTGGCAGGTGAACAGTTTGCTCTTTAGGCTCTTATTAGTTAGACTTTTCATTGGATCTTCTTTTTATAGTGGTATTTGGCTTAAGAAAGGCTTTTACATTAAACTGGCTGAGAATCTCTAAGGAGTCTCTCTGCCTAGTGACTTAACTCATCAATCACCCTTAATGCTTAATTCTCCAGCTGAGATGGATAAAGTTATCAGCTGCTTCAGTAAGAGGCCGGACTCTGCAGCCAGGCTCATCTGCTTCCCTTGGGCAGGTGGAGGCTCCGTTCACTATGCCCGCTGGGGGAGACTTCTTAACAGCTCTATTGAAGGTATTTGTCAACATCAGGTATGGAGTCCCATGTACAGAATGATCCACAATCTTAAATCTTACACACTGTTCATATTCCATGGCCTCACAGTACGGTACTGGTAAGTTCTGACCCAGGCCAAGAATTCCCTCATAAGTGTCTATACTTATACTGCACATCTGTTTAAACGTCTAAATAGTCTGACATCAGTCTGACATTAATGAATGGATGAATAATCCTTAATGAATATCTAAGAGAGCATGGAGAGGGTATTTTTCAGGTGTAACACTTTTTTGAAGAAAACAGTAGATCAAGGGCCTTAGCCTCGCTCTCTCACTCATTTTCATTGTCGTAATTATGATCGTCGGGGAGGGATAGGGTGGATTACATTGTATACAAAAAGGTGTAGCACATTTACAATAGTATTTATCTTTATTTATTCATATTAAACCAGATATGTTCTTTGTTTTTTTTAAGCCACTCTAGGAAATGTCATCACCTTTAAGGCTAAAATTCTGACATTTAGAACATTTTTTATTTAAAATTTTATTTTTATATTTTTTTATTTATTGCTTTCAAATATCAAGACAAATCTAATTTTACCCAAAGTGTGTGTAAGGCTTAAGGCTGCTAAACAGGTCTGTCACACCATACAGCTGATATTGTTTATTATATTAATTCTTTAAAGTCTTACATGATTGCTTTCAGGCATCTTTCTGGGGTTAAAACCCATAAACTTGTACTTCTTTTAAAATGATTAAGCACTTACAGAGCTTGACGCATTCTCTGCAGACTGTTTAAGCTGGTGATGCACAAATCACTGCTCACCTTTTTTTTTTTTTTTCTCCATGATCTGATTTCAGTTTACTCCATCAAACTACCGGGAAGGGAGAGCCGAGCTAAAGAACCCTTTTTCCAGCACATGGAGCAGATCCTTGATGAGGTTACTGGCGTACTGTTGCCAGAACTAAAGGAGAAACCTTTTGCCCTCTTTGGACACAGGTTAGCATTAAGCAGCATCATGATGTTTCTTTAAACACGCATAATCAATACCATTTCATTTGGATGGGTCAGTTATATGTCTGCAGTTTCAAAAAGGTATAAGTGTAAATTTATTTGTACCTCATGTCCAGTGTTTACATTCACAAATGCACCATCATTTCCCTCCTGGGATTAATAAAAGTACACTAACCTCTCCGTCTGTCTTCTACCTATCTGAAGTTATTTTAAAGAAGGTTATTGTGGTTTCAAAAAGGTTTTTTTTGTTATTCTGTGTCCATTGTTCTTTGTACAGAGTCTAACTGTGATAATTAAAATAATCTGTTTTCTCTTTGTGACTTTTTGTCTGTAGTTTTGGTGCCATATTCAGCTATGCCTTTGCTGAGTATGTGAAGAAAGTTCACAATCTTGAACCAGTGCATGTGTTTCTTTCTGGAGCCTCTGCACCTTATGTAAGAGGAAAGCATTCTTTGTGCTTTTTGTCTACTGTTTAGTGAAGTGAAAAGTGACTAATTGTGAAATACAGCACACAGTGAAACACAACAAAATGCTTCCTCTACTTTTCAACCATTCACACATGTGCAGCAGGGGGTGGCCATTTAAAGTTACCTGGGGAGCAGTGATGGGGACGGTACCCTGCTCAAGGGTACCTCAGGGCAACCTACTGGTCTGGGAGCCTAGAGCCCAATCCCTAACCACTAGGCTACCACTGCCCACTGAATATAGCAGTTTTATAATATGACTACATACTTCAGTCTTATACCAGACAAAATGCTTTAAAGGCTTACTTCAGTCAGGATGCAGTATTGGGATCCATGTTGGGCATGTTAGCATTGTTTGATTAATCTATCTCTTAAAATGGAACAGCTGACGTAGTAAATGATCCTGCCTCTCAGTCTGAAGCTAGATTAAAGGCCCCACGAAAAAGCAACTTGTCTGACGAAGAATTCCTTCAGTGGATGACTACCGCTGGAGGAACGCCTCCTGAAATTCTTGCTAATCCTGAGGTGCTAAAGCTGTTCCTGCCAGCCTTGAAGGCAGACCTCAAAGTAGGGGAGAGCTACAGGTGAGTGGGTGGGTGGAATATCGGTTAAATGTTTACTTTTTTCAGCGGATTTTTCCAAGGAAGTAAAAGGGAACCTTCTTCAGAACATAACAATAATACAATTTGAATAACCCTACTGAAAAGGGGGAAAAAAAAAAGGCTTCAAAAAATAAATGTTTATTACTAGAATAAACATTTTACATATATAATAATAAGTGAATTAGGTAAAGAGAATGTAATACTGACTGCACATCAGCATTGTGTAACAGCCTTCATCTGGATATAACTTTAATATCCTTTTTCCACAAACATGGACTTGGCTCCAATCTGGTTTATGTGCCAAATTTGGACTGTTCCCAGCGTTTCAATAAAAAATAAACTGGCTTAAAAAGTGAAAAGCTGGATCCAAAAACTTCTTAAAAAGTTTTTCCAGAGGAAATCATGATGATATTAGTGGATGTGTCTTTGTTGATTACAGTGGTTCTACTTCAGAGTGGTGGAAATGCAGGCTGGTCTACAATTAAATCAATAAAAATTTATGATCTGTGCTTTTTTTCAAGGTATCCAGTAAGCTGTTTATCTGTGTTTTGCAGGTGTAGCATGCCCACCAGCCCTTTCCTCTCATGCCCAGTCTCGTGCTTTGATGGCCAGGAAGATATACAGCATGACTTGCAAGGTCAGAGATCTTCCATGATGCTGTTCCAGCATTTTCACTGCTTACACCCATGAAGACAAAATTGAACCCTTTTCTGTTGTGGCAACAATGATTAATTTACATTGTAGTCTGCAGGTTCTCAAACTGGGTTGAAAGGGTGGGTGCAGCAAATGATGGGTATGGAGACAATTAAAGTTAGGAAAGATGTCATAAATGAATTAATTTTGGGGAGTTAGTTAATTCATCTTTTGATGAATTGAACATTTGTAAAAATTATTAGCCTACATTAAAACATTAAACATTTTTATTCAGCTCTGTGCTGCCTTCGATATATAAACCTGTGTATGTTATGAAGGATCATGTCATTAAAGGGCCCAAATCATGGAAAACTGAATTTTCCTTGCCCTCATAATTAAGGGATTCATGTACTACTCCCGCAGCTCATACGCTAATGGAAATGAAGCTGCCTATTCTTCAATGATATTTACCGTTCTACAGTTTAACCCCATTCTTTTACACATAGAATTTTTATAACCTAGCTAAGCCCATACAGGGGAGCAAACCTTGCTGTTCCACACAAATCTATACACAAACAAAAACACAGAAATAACTAATTTGCCTAATCTATAAAAAATCTTTTTTCATTGTGTTTCCCATCATTTTATCATTCATCACCACCTGCCCCATTTCTTTACAGCATGGAAGGCAATGACCAGTGGGGATTTTACTGTGCAGATGCTGCCTGGATCACACTTCTATCTAAAGGACCCAGCAAACGAGAAACTCATATTGGATCACATCACAAAACATCTAGAGACAGCTGAGATGGATTACTTGTAGAGTACCTGTGGATTGACCTGTAAATGATCCCTCTCAAAAAACCAATGAGGAAATGGGACTGTTGTCATGCTTTTGCTGCAAAAACTGCACGGGCTAAAATAGACATTCTGATTGTCTTTATAAGAAAAGCTGACAAGAAATTGTTATTAACTCTGTGTTTTCATAATTAATACTTAATATCCAGAGTAGATCTGCAAAGGACATTCAAGATCAAACCGTTACAAAAATCCGTTATCATTAGCGTAAAATGAATGATTCAAATATGTAGCAAAAAATAAACTCAAAGCATGAAATCACTGATACACATATACTCTGGATCTCTGAAATGGCAGCTTCAATGAACAAGGACAAAACTTAATTCTAGCATGCAGAAAATAATCAAAATTTTATTGCACCTCATTTTAGATCAATTCTATGACTGTACTGGTCTTTACTTAAAGATAGGCCTATAATTTAAATGCCAAATTAAGAAAATCAATAAATACTATGTTATTGGGGTTTGATTATATGTTTGGCATTGTGTAATTTAAGCATACTTATTCAGGTTTTGAACCTGAGATGGTTTAGCAGTTATGTTCATGGATATAATGAGGCCGGTTATATAGCAAGTCCTGAATCTGTGTAAAAGAGTAATCTACATTAATGCAACGTTAATGTGCATTTAGGCATTAAAATACACTGACATTGCCTCCCTGAAATGGAAAATGCGCTGTGCCTTCTGAGCGTTGTGTGTACAGAGTATACCGTAGGACTGTACACACTGGCTAATAATTAGCCAAAAACACAGTAAGCCTGTCTTTTTACTAGAGTGTCTTGTAAATGAATATTGATGGTGAATATTGATACACGTATCTGCAATAACTGTACTTCCAACATACAATACAAAATATGAGTAACTTGGCTTAGATTAGTCTTAGATTACATGCTTAATTCAGGGGGTGCAAAAGTATTCAAAACTCTGTGAACTACTAAGGCTCACACGAAAGACTTTAAACAGAAAATTTCAACCAGATTATTTTTAAAAATTTGTGTATTTTTCTCTACTCATTGTGACAAATCTGATCATGCATCTTGGCCGGTGCTTAAAGACAGAAGTCATAATATTGGTTCTGGATTCTACTCTGCATATGTGAATTATGGCCAAACCCAATTAATGGGACTTCTGAAGAATGTCTTTATAATAAACTTATAAGAAATATAATAAATGAAGTGTTTATTACTTATAATAAACACTCTGGCAGCTTTTCTTCATGAAGAAGAAAAAGTTTGCTCTTTTCTCCTCCCATGCAACTTGTTTTTTTATACTGGCCAGTGTTTTGTGGGGTGCTGAGTGAGATTTTTGGTTTGCAAAAAAGTTGGGGGTTTTTTTTGTTGCCTGATCTCACTTCTGCATGTTTAAACTATTCAGATGCTTTACTACTGACTCTATTGACATCTAAGTCTCATATGTAGTGTTTACATCAAACTCTTTCAAAGTGGCTTTTCTTTTTCATTTCCATAACACTGCCGAGATTAGCTTTTTCACTCTGAATTCATTCATGAAGACCTTTAATCATTAATACCTTGTAGTATGTGATGTTAGTGATAATGAAAGAAGGGCTTTTACATCATAATATATGGCATTAATTGCACCATATTATATACAAGACCAAATTCTGGTTTTCTTGTAATCTTTCATTAAAATGTTTGTATTATCTTTTTTTTTTTTCAGGTTTTCACTCATAAACATGATTTCACTGGCCATTTAATGGCACCTGTGAAAATTGTATTCAGCACAAATACTAAACATTTGCTTAAGTCTATAAGTAAATGCATTTAATTAGCAATCTCTTGTTTACATTTTGTTTTCTTTCTTCTGACCTGTGCTTTATTTCTGGCTGGCTTTGAAAGTGAAAAAGAGTTAATTTTTCACCTCCTGCCTGATGAACCTCAGATGAACCTCAAGAACTTTTTCAGCAAGCAAACCCCTTGGAATAAAAGAAACAAACAAACAAGCTGAAACAATAATGCTAATACATATTGCACTTTTATGCGTTTAAAAAAATGAACATTGCAAATATTTCCTCTTATAGACTAAAATTGGTCTATAATGTGCATAAATATGCATTTTTATGTCAGGGAACTGTTTCTATTTCCCATAGATTCATTCCTTTTTGCATTCATTATGTCACAAAACCCTGATCATCCAGTGGCTACATGTTTAAGGTTAGTTGCCATGGCACTTTAATTATTGAGTAGCAGTTGGGTCCTTGTTGCTAAGAGACCGGACGCTTTGTTCAGCTGTGCTTTTGGTTCTGAATTCCACACACAAAAGAGCATCTGCACATTCCACAGCTTCGGGTAGGTCAGATATGCTTCTTTACTGTTGCTTAACCCTGTTCTGAATTAAGAAATTGATTTATTTAGATGATTTTGTATAGTAACATTACCTGATGAGAAAGAGAAATTTATGAATTATTTTGAAAACGAGAGGGAGTAGAGAGTTAGTGCCTGTAGTTGTAACACAATAGTTATTTTTTTATTCAACTTTCATATGCTTTTTACCTTTTTCTTATGCTCCCTGAATGTATCTGATAGTCTATCTAGATAGTCTAGATAGTCCCTCGAGCCCTTTCATCATTGATCACTTTCTCACTGCAGGGCTGCTTTGAATCAGTTATTATTTGGGAGAAGGGTCATATTTCACTTTAAAAGTGAAAAGCTTCCCAACAAATATTGTCCCGGCAACAAACCTGACAGTGCACTGCCAAAGATAGATAAAAATCACCATTAAAGAATACTTTTAACTCAATTTTCAACTTTCTTCAAATATAGTCACATGTTTGGAGTCCAGATTGTGCTTGACAAGCCTAACTTTAAAAACAAAAATTAGTAGGCTTAGTAAATGCATTCCCAAAGCTTCTCTCAACCCTCTCAGACCACATGGTTTAGGATGGCATATGAGTTATTGCAAATTGTCAAAAGTCCCAGGATAAGCATGTCTGATAATTGCTATAAATGTAAATGCTGACCAGGGCTATTTTTTTAACTCCACTGAACATACAGGTGCACTTTTTAGTACAGTCTTTCTGTTTTTTGTCACTTGTTAGACCCCTTTTACCAATTTTATTAATATTCCTGACCACCAGGGAACAAGTATTATTTAGATATGTAGAATGTAGATAATTCTCAGTGACACTCACATGCTCGAGAGTGTGTTTGTGTGTGTGTGTGTGTGTGTGTGTGTGTCAGAGAGTCGTAAATCACACAACTTTGTGTGATTTACAAGTTTGGATAGTGACTATTTCATTGTGCACATCTGTCTTTTATTCCCAGGTTACAACAGCTGTGCTTAGTCATGGCCACCCTAAGCATGAAGCCAGGCCTTCGCTGCAGAGTGCCTGACTGGGAGAACAGCAACAAACAGATCTCAGACACGGCAGAGGCAAGACGACACATATCACATGAGTTACGGCAAGAGGGTAGGACTCTACGGAATGAGACAGCCAATAAGGTAAGTTTTTATAAAATTGTGGTGAGTGTTAGGGATGTTAGTACTGATGTGTTAGTATTAATGAAAAAATTAGGATTTTGGACAGACAAGCTTAATTGTTGCTCTTTTTTTCTCTCTCAGACGAGCTGGGATGAGTATGATAGCAGTCGTCGGCTGAGTGACAGAATTAGTGACCTCACACGTTGGAAAAAGAGTCTGGAGGCCTGCGCACAGGATGTGGATGCAGAAATCGATGCCCTTACACTAGTTAGTGCAATGCTGTCAAACTCCAAACAGCAGTTAACAAAAAAGCTATAGGACCAATTTCAATATAATGTTAACCCTTTTTTCTTTTTACCATGTCAATTCATGTTCCTGGTCAAACTGATGTCATCTTGTAAAAGTCTACATTTGCATTTGGATCTTCAAAATGCAATGGCTTGCTACATGTTAAATGCTTGGTGGCCAACAGAGAAGTTTGTCCTGCACAGTTTGGTGATTTCCCTGCAAACACAACTGGTTCATCTCACCTGATAATTTACAACACAGTACAGAGTGAGAATGCTGGCTTTCATGAGCAAATTGTGCCAGTGCCAATGAACTGGAAAAAAATAAGCTGATCCAAATCCAAGAAAAAAAAAAAAAATACAGAAGGTGCCTGGAATATGTGAACAATTGACACCAGCAACGTATGGTTGGCTAATGATGAGTCAGAAAAATTAATCATAGTCTCCACAATTATTGAGCACAATGCATTGTTTAATGGTAACGACTTCTTTAACATTGAGACTGTTTAAAAATAGGCAAAGGAAGAGACAGAACGAGACCTCGCAGCCACAGTGCTGCCCTTAGAGATCACTGCTGAATGTCTGACCTTGAGAGAGGGCCGTCGCGGCATTGAGCTTGTTAGTGACCCAGTGGAGGCCGAGCTGAAGAAGGAAGTGGATGTGATTGATGGGGCACAGCGAGTCCTGCAGCAACATATTGGCCAGGCTTTTGAACAGCTGTGGTGAGGACGAGAGAGAGAGAGAGAGAGAGAGAGAGAGAGAGTGAGAGAGAGATGGAGATGTGAGTCAGAATGTGTGATCAACCGAATGAATTTCTGTCTGAATTTTTTTCTTTCATCACATCAGCAGCCTTTTACATTGTGGGCACTCTGTAAGATTACTTCAGATTTTCAGATTAACATGTATTAGTTAAACCATTTAGTTTTAACATTAATTTTCCATTTATAGCTGGAAAGGTGTATGGGTGTGAGGGTTTATAGCAACTGTATATTTAAAAAAGGCCAAAATAATAATAAATTATTTAAATAAAGACACTAAATCTCTTAAAATATGTGTTCAGTTTACTACAGGAAGCTCATCACCAATTAACCCTTGACCTCCAACACAAGATGGAGGCTTTAGAAGTGGACATGTCCTGCCTGTCGCTCACCGTGACATCTCCTGAAATCTCCCTGAAGCCCAGTCCCACCAGAGTTCCCCCAGGGTATGTTGACTCACTCTTCCATCATACTGTCACTGAAGAGCAGCTCTTGTGAAATAATGGAAACGATGGAAATGATACCTGCTAAACATGACACCAGTGCAGCAAGTTGATTCGAATGTCAGCTGAGGAGAAGGCTTTCAAAGAAGTGCGTGAAATGTGATACTTTTTGTGTCTTTTGATAGATTACAAGTAGACAAAGGACTCATGGGCAAAGGACTTCAAATGACTTTTATGCAGATTAGACCAATCAGTGGATTTATGAATAATCTAACATAACAGATACGTTCATTAAAATCCATTAGGGGTTGATGAGACAGAGTAAGAGATGTAAGGACAACGTTCTGCTTGTTTTATATAACAGTCAGTTTATGTATGCATGCTGTACTCACAAAACCTTTTTTTCTTTGTTATAGTTGTCAAAAACACTATTCAATATAATGAAAAATTAGTCTTCTTCTTCTTCTTCTTCTTTCAGCTGCTCCCGTTTAGGGGTAGCCACAGCGGATCAACTGTCTCCATTCCGGTCCTCTGCATCTTCATAATGAAAAATTAGTACAAACTCAAAATACCTACGTAAACTGAACCTACTGCACGGTGGCATTTTTAGAGTCACTACATGATATTAAGTTTCCAGTTTTAAATGTTGCACTCCCAGTGTTGGCTATGTTGATAATTATGATATACATAGGGGGTTTCCAGCTCGGTCACATGAAAAATCAACACCTGTTCTGTATCATCTGAAATGTGTCACATGCTCACACAGTTCCATGCTCTGTTTTTAGGTTTTGAAAATGAGTGTTTTGTTTATTTACTTACTTTTAAGGAACCTCTTACACTAAAAAGAAACCATGGATCCACAAGGTTCCAGCTGTGACATTTCTGTTAGCTTTGGGAAGTTTTCTGACCTGTATATATGCCCCCTGCACATTTAGGAGCCATATATTCCAGACCTAACACCTGTACATATATTTTTTTTCTTTTTGTTACAATTTACATTTATGGCGTATAGTCGACGCTCTTATCCAGAGCGACTTACATTTTTTAACTACAGGGACAGTTCCCCTGGAGCAACTTGGGGTTAAGGGTCTTGCTCAGAAACCCAATGATGGTTTCTGAGCAAGTGTTGGAGGTGGGATTCAAACCTGCGACCTCATAGTCTGTAAGCGAGTATCCTACCACTAAACCACCAGCACCCACACAACAATGTGTAGGAACATCCCTGATACTTTACATGAAGGCAGGAAGAGACGCTACTACATCCTCAGGCTCCTATACTGGGTTTAAGGGCCACGGATACAAACCAGAAGATACCAGAAAAGTGCTGCTGAGCACAAGTTCTGAGAGACTTTCAATTGAAAATTGTGGTTGCAGATCCACAACCCCCCAGCAGTGGGAGCAGTTCAGCCACTACAATGTAACCCGAGCCAAGGAGGAGATGCATGCTTCCCTACAGCTAAGAGAGAACATCAGAATCAGTAGAGCACAGGTAGGCCAATTAATGGTATGTGTGTGGTGAAATTTATTTCCTAACCTGCTGGACAGTCTAGAATCAACGTGCTCCATCCATAGAAATCTGTTCACGCAAGTTTATGAAATTACTGTATATGAGTACTTGGATGCTGTAAATAATATATAGAAAATTAGTTATTTATATACCAAACCATGAAACCTGTTGTGTGGCAAACACACAATACATATATGCATATACATATATAAATGAGAGCAAGAGAGAGAGAGCACTTCTATCAGACTGGGTTTTTTACTTTTTTACTTGGGAAAGGAGGAATAATTCTTTTAAACCAAGAACATTCCCTTCCTCAGGTGCAGAATGAGTTAGAGGCTCAGCGTATTGCCACAGATTTTGCCCTTCGCAAACGCAGTCATCATCTTGAACAGGCCCACCAGGAGCTACAATGGCAGCTAAAATCGGTAAGCCTTCTTGATTGTCAGACACCTCCTTATCCTTTATTCCATCTTTTTAGGTCTTGAAGTAGATAGTGAGAACTGGAATGGAAATAAAATTATTCCTGCTCTGGTTTCTGTATGTGCTGTGTCCTCCTGCCTGTCTATCAGACTCAGGATGAGATTTCTGAGCTGGAGGAAGATATCCGTGGACTGGAGAGGGACATTCGGGCAAAGATGGCTCCACTGAAACTGGTACACACTCGTTTAGAAAACAGGACCAAGAGGCCTGGCATGGACCTGTGTAGAGATGAGGTAAAGCTCAATGTTTCAGAACTTCACAGGAAACTTTTTCTGTTCTGTTCTATTACCTTGAAGAAATGTTCTTCACAGCTTTGAATTCAAGGGTTGTCTGTAGATAAGTGGTCTCTGTTACACTGATGCACTCTTTCCAGGTGCAGTACGGTCTGGTGGAGGAGGTCAAGCAGCTGGATTCTACCATTCTGACTCTGAAACAGAAACTGTCTCAGGCTCAGTGAGTTCTTATCTCCATCCAGCCATCAATCAATCAATCAATCAATCAATCAATCAATCAATCAATCAATCAATCAATCAGTTCTCTCAAATTGATTCTTTTTCTTGATTTTGTTTTGTTTTGTTTCTTTGATTTGCTTTGCTCTTTGTTTATCTTTATCATGTTGATACATCAGCTTAATAAAAATGACCCTGAGCTGTAACACTGTTTAGTATATGCACTTGGTGGAAACACCTACCTTCCACATACGCTCACTGGTCATTTTATGAGGGCAGTCCTGGATGTAATAGGTGTAGCATTACAAATATATACTTAGGGTTTGCCATTTGTCTGTCAGGCTTCATTATAAACACCAGTGTAGCAGCTAGGTTCAGGGCTATTTCTTACAATAAGTAATATAAGCAGTTGCTTCTAAGCCACCAGAGGGCCCAAAGCATTTAAAGGTTTCAGCTTCAAAGACTACCTCCAGCACTACCACCATCGGGTTCCTGATCAAGACCCTTAGCCCTAAGTTGCTCCAGGAGACTGTCCCTGTGATTAGGAAATTGAAGGTACTCTGGATAGGAGCATCTGCTAAATGCCATGAAATTAAATATAAATGTAAACTTTTTATTTGTTTTTTCATTTTTTTTTTTTTTTTTTTATCTTGCCAAAAGATTTTTTACAGCTTTGAGAATTTGAAAATCTAGAAAAAACAATTGCATTCCCAACTTCTATCACTCAGTGTTCAGCTCAGGAGGACCTAAGCTTTTATGCTGCCTTAGCTGTACAGTAAGAAGATAAAATGCGAACTCTATAGTGCTGCTGCCAGGACTGGAGTGTGTTTCTTGGACACTAGATCAGTGGTTCTCAGGGCCTACTGAGAGTCTACATGTAATTGCTCCAACACAACTTGCAACACATAAGAAGAAAAATATGCAAACTGTCTAGGATGCCCTGGAGACCAGAATGAGTATCGCTACTCTAAAGCAGGACTTACACAGACTGTTCATGACAGCAGATGAGTTATAATCTCTAATTGGACAGCAGTGTCTATATTAGAAGTGGAAGAATTGTCTCCACATATCTAAATGTCTCTAAATGTCATATCTCCCACCCCTGCTCCTCCTCTCAAAAAAAAAAAAAAAAAAAAAAAGTGTATGGTGCATACTTGTTACAAGGGCTCTTAGTCTGTTACTTAGGTGGTAATAGCTAATCAGCAGTTACTGATCTGTGCTGGTTACCAAGATGATGATCTATCATGGAAATAAAGCACTGTTGTAAGTCGCTCTGGATAAGAGCGTCTGCTAAATGCCGTAAATGTAAATGTAAATGAACATGAGTTTCATAGATATTTTATGTATGTCAAATGTAAACTTCTATTTTTTAAACCTGGACTTTTTCTTTTTTCCTGGCTCTGATTTACAGGGATTCCTTGCAGTCTTTGCAACATCATAAAGCCAATATGATGGAAGATCTGTCCCGTAAACAGGAGGCACTGGTTTTGGAGCAGCGCAGCATACAGACTCGCCGTCACTTGAACCCCACAGCTCAAAGTGACACCTTGTCCATGGCTGGTGTGCCCCTTACAAAAAACAGGCTTGAGCTAGCCTAATTTATTGTTTCTGGCTATTGGCCAGCCTGACCTCAGCTAACCTTTCATTAACTCATCTTACCATTATAAGCAAACAAAGAAAACACCCCCCCCAAAAAAATAAAAGGTGCTGAGTGCATTTTTATGGTTTTGTGTCTAGCCTGTATTGTCTTACACTAAGGAAAAAAGGTCCTAAACCCTCAACTGCATGGCACCTATTTACTATTTCTTTAAGGTAGACTGATTCTGTAGACACTGTCCTGACTAGATTTCAGTTTTAAACTTTAAAACATTCGATCATTAAAAGGTACAAATCTTTTCCCATTCTCCTGAGGAAAAAAAAAAACAACAGGACCTCAAGAATCATTTTTTAAATCTTTGAGGCAACATTTAAACTGATTGTACCCTAATGAACAAAAATATATGCACAGTAAATGTTTTCTGACAATGCACTGAATTAATTGCTGTTTTGTTTGTGAAGTTATACAGAAGTCTGGTTAATATTATGAAGCACATTCATCAAGCTGAGCACTTTTCAGAAACTTTTAAAGTAAGGTTGATGATCACTAGACTACAGTTTATTAATAAAGATGAACTGTTAATAAGGGAACGAAAAAGGCTTGTGTAAAAATACACACACACACACACACACACACACACACACACACAAAATTAAGAAAAGCTCTCTCACACAGGCTGACACACAGCTAGTAGGAGTCTCATTGATCTTTCAGTTTGCAGTGTGCCTGTTCTGCTTGTGACCTTAATGTCTCTAAATGAGCCTGTTTGTGTCACTCTATCTCTGGGGAAAGGAAAAGAGGAAGAGGATATTACACAGTAAAATTTAATGCTTTGCAAATATGATCGAGTTGTGGCCAGCATGCCGGGGAGCATATACTTGGTATGTATTTACATAAACGATTTTATTTTAACAAAATCAGAAGCTTTTTATTCTGTAACTTAAATTGTGAGAGGGATTTTTCAGGTGAGGTATGTGTGTTGATCAGTGTGTCACAATGTTCAAATAATGTTGAACCTGGATTAATAAAAAGCATGAAGTGCGTTACTGTGGCTCTGGACAGTCCTAATTGTACTTTTTGATGAGCAGAATATGATAAATTTAGGTTAAAACCTGTGCACATTTAAAATGTAGGAAATTTACTTTGGGTTTGTTTATTTACTTATTTACTTATAATGGAACAAATGTGCTTCAAACTAATTGGGTTGGTGTAGCCCAACATCTAGATTTTTTTACTTCAGGCTGGATGTTAGGGATTTAAAATCAAGCAATTTTTATATATGAGTATGTTTAAAACCTAGCTAATTAAATTCTAGTGGTTTCTGTAAATTTAAATGCTGGGTAATTTGATCAGATCGGTTAAAACCATGCTAATTTAATTCAAACATTTTTATTTAATTTTAATGTTCCTTTAATGTAATAATGTTCCAATGCTCCTTTAATTCAATTGCATTTTTTAATCTATATTATCAGCATGTCTTATGGTTTGTTATGGTATGGTCTGATATCCCCTTTATTAATCATTTGTCTCATCTCAAGCAAAATCTCTGTACAATAACATGCAGGATTTTAACTAAAACAATGCTGTCATTGCAGTTCAGCTTACAGTACAATGATGTTTTTTGATGATTTTTGTTTTACTTTGAGAATCTGAGCAGTAATTAGAAGAATATATAGAATTAACAAATATAGAGAGTCTGACAGCACTTTTGATCACTGAGTACAAAATGCAGTGTAGTTGTTGCCATATTTTAAACCACTGAGAAAATAGTTTCGGATCTGGCTTCAAACCAGTACAAATATAAATGATGAGTATAGATTTTCCTTGTGCATACATAAAACTACACACAAAACACAGGTATTCAAATTTTTTGACCTACCGAGCAATGTGTATTTCTCCCCCTTCTATAAACACATACATTTACACCCTATTGTGCAACAGGCACCATGATCCCATCACCTGCATTTTTAATCTTGCCCCACTTCCATGGCATTGCCATCAACCAGCCTGGTTTTATGGCTTTATGATTTAACCCTTCAGTTCGTTTGGAGAGAGTGTGCTAGTGCTGGATGGGGCATGGCTTCCTGAAAAGCTCAATTATTCTGAATCATTTCACTAAAGGGGGCTGATGTGGCCTTGCAGTTGTCATGTGCACTGATGGCAATTAAAGCAGGTCCAGACTGCGCAAATGCCATTCTGTTCCATTACTGTTGCCTGAGTTGCCACTCTGGACTTGCGAGTCAAGCCAAGCCTCTCAAGATATTGACCAGTTATCTTTAAACCCTGGTATACACACCCATTTCGTCTTTAGCTTAACATTACATATTTTTTTTGTTTTGTTTTGGTTTTTTTTGCCTCCACTCTGCATACTTTTGCCTTTCTCTCAGATTTACTGATTGAATTTTTTTCCTCTTTTTTTCACAGAGCTCTCTCTCATCATCACCTGGGATTCTATTAGTCAAAAACGCTTGCTTCTTCAAGGGACTTACTATCTCTGGAATTTATAAAGGAAGAACTTATACATATGGGTGCCAAACTGATAGCTTGTGACAAGGGACACATTCAAACCCATTCTTATCTCCAGGACTGATTAGAATGGCATTTATTTCCATTTTTGACTGCATCATCTTGACTGTGTATTCTTTCACCTTCTTGCTTGGACTTCCCGCCAACCTTCTGGTCCTCTTTGTGTACATCCGCAAGGCTCGGAAACGAGGGGCCACCCCAAACGTGGTCTATGCTATCAACTTGTGTGTGTCCAATCTGGTCCTAGTAGTATGGATGCCAGTGAAGTCTGCTGAGACCATCTTCCAGTTTTGGACACTGCCAGAGTTGCTCTGCCCCATCTACAATTTTTTCCTCTTTGCCTCTCTATATGGCAGTGGCCTCCTGCTCACAGCCGTGGCAGTTGGACGCTACCTGAGCATCGCCTTCCCCATTACTTACAAACTTTACCGCCGGGCCCGCACTTCTTGCCTTGTTAGTGCTCTTTTGTGGGCCATAGTGCTCTTGCATCTGGGCTTGGCCTTGGTGGCGGAAAAAGGGGCCTACTTCATCTCGGTCCAGCTAAACACATCCAAGTGCTACGAGAACTTCACAGAGCAGCAGTTGGAGGTGCTACTGCCTCTGCGTCTGGAGATGGCACTGCTCCTCTTTTTAGTGCCCCTGCTGCTGTTTGCCTTTTGTACACTCCGCTGCCTGACGCTGGTGAGACGTTCTTGCCTTCCATCTGGACGTAAGCGGCGAGTGTTGGCGATGGAACTCTCGGCCCTCATTGTCTTCGTGGTTTGCTACGCACCGTACAATGTGTCACATGTGGTGGGCTTCATAAGAGGCGTAAATATCTCTTGGAGGAATGAAGCTATCATCTCCAGCTCCTGCAATGTGTTCCTGGAGCCCATAGTGATGCTGATGTTGTCACCTTCAACACCTAGAGACTTGATGGGGAGACTGTGTGGAAAGCAAACCCCACCTAAGAAGCTCAAGGGAAATGCATCCATGAAGGGCCCTCTGGCAAACGTGCAAGGGGCAGCCTCGCTTATCGAAAATCAGATTAGTTCCCACTCTAAGAAAGATGACGAAAAAGGATCAATGTTTGTGAAAGTTTGAAAATAAAATTTTTGTGTTTAAGGGTATTTCAGTTTAAACTGGTTAAATCTGCTGAGGACTGAACAGCAAGCTTTTCCAAAATAGTAGGACTGCTAGGACATGCAGAAGTTCAAAAGAAAGCGGAAAACTAAAAAAAGCTCAAGAGCATGTACTGTTTGTACAAGCATGATAAATAGATGTGATGAAGGCAACTTTTAAAATTGTGCTATTTAAATGTTGGCTTTCTGTTGCTTATTTTTTGCATCTGGACATATGATTTTTCTCAGCATCAACATTATAAATTACATGCAAAGCATGCCTGTCTGCCAGCTATTTAAAAGAAAGCTATTAATATATATTTTATACATATATATTAATTTTGTAATGTTATTTAATTTATATATTTGATTTATTTAGGAAAAGTATACAAATAAAATACATAAAAAGAAATCTGAATGTTCTATAAACTAAGATTTTGTGTCAGTGATCAACATGCAAAACTATTTTTTGAAGGTAGCCATCTTAATCTTGGAATTTCTCTGTACCCGTTTAGATCTATTTCATAAAAAAAAAAAAAAAAAAAACAGGGTTTGGGTTGATTGTCTAAGGAGTTAAGACAATACATATTACCTTCAGGAATATGTTAACATATTTCACCCTAGCATTTCTGTTTTGCTGCCAAAATCTACCAAATTTAGTATTCTTCCTGTGTGGTAAAGGAGAGATTTAACATGCTGTGTAAACTGTGGAAGTGAAGGCAGATGGTAGTTATGACTCACACACAGAACTTACAGGAAAGGGAAACAAATGAGAGTTTTTTCAATGAAACCAGCCACAGAGGTAATCCAGTTATTCTAATATTGTTCAATACAGTTATCCAATTACAGTGGGGTCCAAATTACTGAAACCATTAGCTGAAAACTTTTTCTTTGCATTGTTTTTAAATTTATCCTTATTTTATATGCTTCCAAGTGACCATATTGCAGAGGAAATAAAAATTAGTACATATTTTCACACGACCTACTTACATTCAAATTGCAATTAAAATAAAATGACAATATTTCTTTTCCTTTTTTAGTAAATAAAAAATTTTATCCATAAAACAGTTAAGGTTAACAAAGTTTTTGATTGCAAATCATGTTGTCACTATAACAACAAAAGTGAAATGGAGAAATATTTCCATTAAAAATATAGATTTTTTTCTTCAATATTCAATATCTCCCCCTTTTTGCTTTAATAAAATATGCACTTTAGTTGCCATGGATTCCACACATCAGAGAAAAAGACTCTTTACTTATGAGTAAATCAAACCCATACATGCTTCAGCTAAAGGAAAACCTCTTGCAAAAATATTAACACAGCCATGTCAAAACTTTGCTTTATTCATAAACTTTACTTGTCATAACTTTCTCCACTGTTCTCAAATCTTCAAAAGTACACTTTAATTTGATTTATTTGGCTTGTTACATTAATTCTCTAAATAGTTACATTGAATATTTAGCATGATTTTAGAACATTTTTTTTTTTTCTCTCAGAACCTTAACAGGCTATCTTGTTAAGTTAGGCTTCATTAACTAGATAAAGTGGAAGACTGATCTCTCTGTTGTAATAAAAAAAAAACCAAAAAAAAAAAACCAAAAAACCACAATTATATAATACTTGAGTTCAGGCAGGTTAGAATAGATGGAGAAGAGTGGCAGGAGTCATCTGTGACAAGTGGGTTGGAGATTTTGGTGCTGACAAACAGACAGGCGACTGAGTTAGAGGTTGCAGAGCTAAAGATGCTGATATTTGTGATGGTAGTGTTGAGGATGGATATGATTGGAAATAAGTATATTAGAGGGACAGCTCAGGTTAGATGATTTGGAGACAAAGTTAGAGAAGCAAGGTTGCGCTGGTTTGGACATGTCCAGAGGAGAGATGAGGATTTTATTGGGAGAAGGATGTTGAAGATGAAGCTGGCAGAAATGAGGATAAGAGGAAGACCAAAGAGGAGGTTTATGGACATTGTGAGAGAGGACATACAGGTGTTCGGTTTAAGTGAGGAAGATGCAGAGTACAGGAAGAAATGGAAACAGATTATCCATTGTGGCAACTCCTAAAGTAGCCAAAAGAGGAAGAATATGAAAATAGCCCATTAATAAATGTGTCATAGATCCATTGCATTACATTATAGAATACATGTAATAAGCAGGACTGAATGTATTGATCATTTTGATGATAAAGAAAGTAATCCTATTATTTCACGTGTAACAGCAAAAATATAATTTTACTTCATATAAATAAGATTTGTAACAACAAACAAATGTGCAAATTATCAATGTTGGGTACCTGATTCCCCCTCATGGATGGATGATGTAATGACAAGTACTCCTTCGTTTACCAAGTGTATTGCATCAACAACATCACAGCTTGTTTTTCATTGAATTAGCTCACTTGCCAGCTCCTTAGATACCAATATATTTATCAGCTGCCCTAAGTTGCTCTAAATGTTGGTAAACACTAAAATCTGTAGTGAACCACCAGGAGTGTGACACCCCACACAAATGATTTTTCATGCCCAACAATTTTCCTCAGCTGATCATCAGTGACTATAAATGTGCCTAGATGTGCCCCTCATCACTACCACATTGAGTTTGAAAGTTCTTCAAAGCGATGTCTAGCACAGCTAAAGGCAGAAAGCAAATAAAAGCAGCCCAGTGCCAGCTGGTCCCACAGGTAATAGATGTTTTTGTGAGCTTAAATAGCCACTAAATCTAGATAGCAGATACACCTGTTGACAGTTGTCTTTCAGACGACAATGCACTGTGCATGAACCAGCCAGCTAGAAAATATTGCCAGAAATATAGATACCACTAAGCCTGTGATATCAGCAACAACAGATGCTGCAGTGTCCTTCTGTAGTACTGGCCATTTTAGGTTGCAGTGTCAAAGATGGAATAATGTAAATGTTCTACAAAAATGAATGCAACATACCTTGTTAATCTTCTCCTGATAATGATTGAAATATCATGGAAAGAATTCAAATTGCAACACCCACATTCTCTATCACATCAGCTGGAGAAGGCACTGCAATTTCTTGAAGACCAATGGTACACTGGTAAAACCTGGACTTTTTAAAATTTTATTTTTTACATTACTTTATAGTGCGAGCTCAAAAAGAAACAATAACCACAACTTTAATAAAGCTGTCCATAGACCCGAGGGACAGGATTTAATTAGACACAAATCTGAGAAAGTATTGCAAGAACAATGAAGAGCATTAAAAGTGCCCCATAGCATAGTAGATTCCATCATTCACAAAGAGAGGAGATTTAAAACCACCAAGTCTTCCTACATCTGGCTGCCAATACAAACTGAATTATGGATGAAGGGAACTTGAACCAAGAACCTAATAGTTATTATGAAGGAGATTCAAATTTTCTTTTTAAAAAAAGTGAAAACCTTATAGAAGCTCAGCTTTTGCTTGCCATTCTGGAGTAATTGCATATAGTCTGATGAAAAACTCTAGACCATGTCATGGGTGTCCAGGGCTAATTGATGTGAGTTGGGAGCAAAGGCTTGCATGTCTGGTTTGACCCCACAGAAAAGCTCCTGTTGCACAAACTGCTGAAAATAAGTTTATGCTAGCACACAGTATGCATCACAGCTTGTATTTAGGGCAGAGATCAGACAGTGCATGCTAACCCATGTGAAGTGAAAGTGACAATTTGTCATTGTGAGTACACAGCACAATACTCAGTGAACCCCAACAAAATGTAGCTTCTATAATTAACCCATACAGCAGGGGACAGCTATTTAAGGCACCCGGGGAGCAGTGATGGGGACGGTATATTGCTCAAGGTTACCTAAATCGTTCAGTAAATGCTGAGATCTCTACAAGGTCAGTAAACTCATGAAAGAGAAAGAGGTCCTGAGGAAGAAGCTGCAAGCTGTGATTGTTGTCTGAAGGGAATGGCTAAAGAAAGCAGGTTACCGATTCAAACCCATGACATTCCAATCCTTGGACGAAGTCCCTAACCACTAGGCCACCGCTGCCCTACACCAGTCTCCTGCTTAAAGCGTTTACAATGGGTATTTCATAGCAGAAGAAATAGGCTTCCATCTGCTCAGTCATAGTCTTATTTCTCTAATAGATGCTGGAGAAGAAAAAAAAAGGATAAATAGAAGCTTGCAGGTTATATTTATTGCATGATTTTTCAAATCAAGGTGTTCTGCTTTGTTCATGAGAATAGAATTTATTCTTATAGCATAATAAAAATAAAATAAAAGTACATGCCCTAGGTTTTGTTAGGGATGAAAAGCCATACACTAGCTATAACCATACAACTTGATGATGCAACAGATGATGGTCCATCCAAATTCTTGAGGACTTTATGTTCCTCCAGGTGATGAAGGGCTTTATGCATGCCGACCTTGTTCCTACTCAATTGCTTTTCTTAAGAATATACATGCTGTGTATGCACAAGTAATCACCTGTGTTTGCAGTGAGTGCATCTTAAAGTAACTGAATCATCTTATTTGAAGAGTTGTCTGGAGACTTGACCTATCATTATACCCTGAGTAATACTCATCTCTTCTTCCTGCTCTTGCAATCTGCTATGCTATGATTTCACCATTTTTTATGGAATGAAACCAGACTACAAAAAGAAATATAGCATGTAACCTCTGCTGTCCTTACCTGTTCCCACAAGAAAGGATATGAACCTGACACGAACAGGTGGTTGAGATAAGAGGGGTAACAATTAACTATGACATGTATTATAGTCACCAATATACAATATCCTCCTGAAGCCATTGAATAAAGCAAGTACCCCCAAATGTAGCTCATTGATTTATAGTATGTCCCATGTTCTTACTCTCTTTCCAGGCGAAAAGAAGAGCATGTCCCTAAGTTCAATATAAGTGTTAACAATTTAATTAATACATGCATTACAACAACCAAAATATTTCACCCTTCTGCTATTCTTCTATTCCGCTGTTGTTGCTGATTACATTGTATTTGTGGTCTGGTGTTTGCATTTTGTTTATTTCCTTAAATCAATATCATTCTAATTTAGACCCTTTAATGTACCTTTTCCTTTTAATAGACCTCTCAATATCAGTCTATATAACCCAAACAGCATTTATGAAAGTCATCGCATAATCTTTTAATTAAGACACACACACATTTACGCACACACACACACACACACATACACACACACACACAAGAACAAACACAAACGTGCAATCTCAAAGATATGTTCTCTGTGTTCTCTGTTAGCGGATGTAGTATGTATCATACAAGGGGTGACCCTATACATTAATAGCAGTTATGACATCCGTTGTTCCTCACACTGACAGTTCTAAGGAGTTGCTGAGCAACATTGTTTGGTCAGGGCTGGAGAAGTAGATTGTGTCAGGGGCTTATTAAATTTCCAGGGGCTGAGATATTGCATCCACCCCAACATAAACTAAGGTCATCAGAATGCCTTAGACAAACCTAAGGTTACATTGCTCTTGGATTTTACATGTGGCACAGCTGCAAAATGGTAGAAATGACTCTTGACGGTGAGTTGTTTTTTTTTTTTTTTAACTGTTGATTTCAGTTGATTCAATGCACTTTATTACAACGAAGTATCAAGCAACCTCTGACCCTAGAAAGAATATCATAGATTTTTTTAAAATAAAGATGTATAATATTTTTCTGTAATCAAGCTTTTGTTCGCTTCAGTAAATCTCTCCTTGAACAATGGCAAAAATCCTGTCTATTCAGTCTTATCTGTCTGTCTGTCTATTCAGTCTTATCTGTGTGTCTATTCAGTCTTAGCAGTCTTTGGATTAGAGGTGGACAATACGAAAAAAAAATGTTACAAAATGCCCCTTAAAGGCATTTTCACAATAGACTATGTGTATAATGATATTGTAACAGAAACAAACTGTGCCCTGTATTAAATCCAATCAAACACAACAAATTTTCTCTCTTTTTAACAAAACTTGTAGTTGGTCAGTTTTCTGGTTTCCTCACAAAAGCATATTGTATTTGACAATAATTGTCTTTATCCATATAGTGATAAAATAGAATTTGTAAAAAATTTTTTACACAACATTGAGCTGCACCGCGTTATCACTAAATGAAATTCGTAAAGTCTACAGGGGTGATGAATAATTCAGCACTATACTGACATTTTCTTATACAACAAAAATTAAATTAAAGATCATTAAAAATAACATAATAAATGTGTTGTGCTCTCCAATTTGTCAGCTTGCTTGGACCAACGTTCTGTTAAACTGTCCAATTGTACAAAAGCTGTGACCAAGAGGAGTATGGAAACATTTCTTCTTTGTCTTTCTACACAAAGTTTCTAGTCTTTAATGTACAGTTTTGATTTCATCCACAGGTGATTTGTGAAAGACATCACCTTCACCATGTTGGTCAGTCAGCTGCTCTTGCCTGTCTACATCTTCACGTTCCTAATTGGACTCCCGGCCAACATCCTTGCCTTCTGCACCTTCTGCCGCAAGGTTTTTCGCAAACCTGCACCCATCGACGTCCTTCTACTCAACCTCACCATCTCTGACCTCATCTTTCTCACCTTCCTACCCTTCAAGATGAAGGAGGCTTTTGACAATATGATCTGGAGGATGAAGGACTTCCTTTGTCCCCTCAGCAGCTTTTTTTTCTTCTCAACCATTTACACGAGCACGTTCTTCCTGACGGCAGTTGGCTTTGAAAGATACCTGGGAGTTGCTTTCCCAATTCGATATGCACTGTACCGTCGACCACGCTATGCTGTGATTGCAAGCTTGTTCTTCTGGCTTGTGGGAAGTCTGAACCTCAGTATTGTCTACATTGTTCCATCCCTGCCTACAAGCAATGGAGATGACATTGATCATGGTTTGAACAGTAGCGTGACAGAGTTCTCAGACAAAACTTGCTATTACAGGTTTACCCCAGAGCAGCTGAATATTCTGCTTCCAGTCCGTCTGGAGCTCTTCCTTGTGCTCTTCTGTATCCCTTTCCTCATTTGCTGCTTCTGCTATATCAACTTTATACGAATTTTGTCTGGGTTGCCCCACATCAGTCGGCGTCGTAGGTTGAGGGCCATTGGACTGGCCCTGGTTACACTGTTGGTCTTTGCTGTGTGTTTTGGGCCCTACAATGCCTCACATGTGGTAGGTTTCATCCGTGAAGAGAGTGAGGACTGGCGAGAGTTGGCTTTGATCTCGTGCACCTTAAATGCCTGCCTGGATCCCATGATATTCTACTTCTCATCGTCAGCAGTACGGAGCGCGATCAGTGCCTTTGCCAGAGGACTCCAGGAAAAGATTCATGTCCTGAAATGTGGGAAGCTTCAGTGTTGCCCCTTGCTGGTCCCCAAGACTGAGAAATATAGGGAAACACCTTTACCAGCTGTCTAGGGAGGTGCTTAGCACCACTGAAACTGGTGTACCTCTTTGTATGAAAGCTGAAAACATTTAAACCTGTTTTAACAGGCAGTCTCCTTAATGCTGAACCTTTACTCACCTAATGTTAAATTATGGAGTTAATTATAAATGAATGAGTGGTTTTAGCTAGAATTCTGCTGAAGTGAATGTTAAAACAAGAACAAAACGCATTTCATTCAAAGAATAAACATCTGAAACAGGGTTTGATTGTCATGAAGTCATTTGGAGTAATAGAATACATGCCATAGTTTTGTAATGAAACTGCATTTTGAAAGTTTTTGCATTTGGTCAGAAGCCTCAGGATGCTGAGTGTGAGGATTTATTTTTCTGGAAAAAACTGGGAGCCTGGAACATCAAATATGGAGACATTACATAATCTTGTTTTGCACAAGCCAAATAGTGGCTACTATCTCACGCAAAAAAGTGGAAACATAGAAGCTGCCAAAGAAGCCAAGCTTTTTTCCTTTTTTTGGAATTCAAATAATATAAATGAGCTTCTAACAAGTTTATGTGGTTAATACTAAAAAAAACGTATTGATCAATTAATTTTGTGCTCAGATAAAGTAGGAGAATATGAAACCTGTTCCAATAGCTATTATCAGGATATTATTATTATTATTATTATTATTATTATTATTATTATTATTATTATTATTATTACTTTGGAGAAGCTTGGTTATTTGTCATGTTTTTAACCTTTCCTAAATTGTTACGTATACTAATTAAGACAGACATTCCTATTCCTTCAGTGGTTAAAGCCATTTCATTTTTTAAGCTATGCAGTAATTTATTGATTATGCATGGAAATTACAATGCTGATGTTGCAATAGCATTTATGACATCACTCTTAACTGACATAAGTAAGTATAATATTACTATATTACCTCCTGGGTAGTGCAGGGATTACACCATTACATTTAGATATCAAGAGAAGGCAGGCCACCAAAGATCTGGCATCAAGGATCTGTTGGGAGGTCCTCATTACTACCTGTGATTACTTTGTTAACAGCTAGTGATAACACATAGTAGGTACTGAATAATAAAGCTTTACAGTTCATAACTGTGAGGACCCAAGTAATCTTTGGAAACCAGAATCAGAGGTGAGCAATATGTTAAAGATTTTGAGAGAAGGTGTGAATACTAATTTGTGTAAATTTCTTTCTTTTTTTTTTTTTTTTTTAATATTTAAAGATTATCATCTTTCTTCAAATAATGAAGGTTGTTTTTGCCCCAGTTTTTTTTTCCTTGTTAATGCTTGTGCCTACCCATTAAAAGGAAGCATTCGATCCAAGTTTTGATAGCAGCTATTTTCATTGTTAGAGAAGGATAATTTGCTCCAGGCTGAAGACAACATTAAAGATGAATAAAAAGTTCCCTTATTTTCTTGATCTAAAATATAGATCTTGATCTAGAATATTATGTAGTGAGCAAACACTCCTTCAAAACATGCACTTGCCTGTGTTTTTCCTCTTACCCTCACACACAGAAACTATCCCAGTAGGAATTCCTCATTGTCATGATGCGTAATTATGCAAAATTTCCAGCTGGACTGATTTTTAAAAAAGACATGAAATGTTGCAGACAATCAGAAACAGATCATTTACATGTCCCAGTCTTTAAGGCACTGCTTTAAGGAACCATCACACAATGTTCCTTTGAGTATTAGCATGTTTAGAATGTTCAGTGGTAGAAAGGGTGCTGGTGGTCTAGTGGTAGGAAATTCACCTTTGGACCAAGAGGTTTTCTGTCTTACAGGTTTGAATCCCACCTCCAGCACTACCATCATTTGGTTCCTGAGCAAACCTCAAGTTGCTGCAGGGGGACTGTCATATGTAATGTCAGAGGTCACTCTGGATAAGAGCAGCTGCTAAATGCTGTAAATATTCAGGTATACAGATGCAGATCTCCAGTGACCTGTAATGTTGTCTTTACGTAAAGTCTGCTGCTGTGTTTTAGGCTATTTTCACCATGAATACTGTGATAACCACTAAAAAGTCTAACAGTCAAGAAATAACCATGGCCTAGAAGAAGAGGGGCATACTGAGTTAGGTAAGGTCAGATTTTCCTGACATTGTAAAGTGCAAACTGACATACCTTGGTGGCTCATGCAACTTAGGGGCAGTGGTGGCCTAGTGGTTAGGGAGTTGCCCCAGATCGAAAGACTGTGGGTTCGATTCCCTCACCAGTAGGTTGCCCTGAGGTACCCTTGAGCAAGGGTACCCCGTCACTGCTCCCCGGATGCTTTCAATAGCTGCCCCCTGCTGCATGGGTGTGTGTATGGGTGAAACGCAGAGGTTGAATTTCATTGTGTTGTGTTGTGTTGTGTTGTGTTGTGCTGTGCTGCGTTTCAAGACAAGGGTTGTCACTTCACTTCAACATGGTTAAAGGATAGCTGGTTATCAGTTACACCCAGATATCACATATACATATTGATATGAAATTAGGTGATTATAAAGATTATAAAACTGGATAATAGTCCTCATTTAATAAATTGGCAAGTACAATATTTTTGTCTCAAGTGTTTATTTAGTTTACCTAAGCTTTAGTTCAGTTCAGGCCATAAACTGTGAATTCATTCAAATTCTCAACCCTATGAGAAATTTACTTCTGTCATTTTCTTTTGTGATTTTTGTAGGAAAAATGTTTAGTCTAGTTTTATTGTTAAAGGCCAGACAAATCATATGTGACTAATTAGATGAAAATATATTTGTATAAAAAAAAATGCATAAAAAATCACACACAAAAGTCCACATGTCCAAGAGTGATTTATTAAGTAATGCATAAATGGAATTAGACCGTATCTGATGATGTTTGTTCTGATCTGGACAAAGTTCGGACAAGGTTCATGAATCTACAAAGCATACATATAAAAATAAATAATATTATTATAAATAATAAAATAATAAATTAAATAAACACTAAATAAAATCTGAATCATAAATATATTTTAAATTAATACAACAAAAACAGTATAAGAAATACTGTATATGAAATATTTGAAATACTGTTGCCCAAGATGTTGGACAACCCTGCATTTTTACATTGTGCATCCTTTATTTTTCCAGTCTTCTACTAGTCTTCTCCTGTAATCTTTAACAAGATTAGAAAACACCAGATTTTCAAATGACACAGAACAGAACCTTTACCCTATACTTCTATGATCTAAACAAAATCTGCACATGTTTACTGGTGAATTTTACCAACTTGCCATTGGCAAAAAAACTGATGAATTCCAGTTCAAATAAATTAAATACAGTACATACACTTGCAAACCATTATTATAAAAAGATGGAAAATATATGCATATATAATTCATGACACATATAAATATGCCAATTTTAAACATCAGAGTTTTATTAAATGTATCTGTAATGCTTGGGTGAAAAAAAAACCAAAGAAATAAATAAATACATTAAACAGTAAAGTGTCCTTAGGCCTGACACATTCAGCCAGGAATTGCCATTAAGCTTTTCTCACTGAAAAACTTTTGTATGAATGCCTTGAGATTTTCTTGTGTTTTCTCTCTGACTTTTTTGGGCAAATTTCTTCTGTCAACCTGTTTTTTCCAGGATCCACCTGTAACCATGGGATGCTGACAAAGAAAGTCTTCCCACGATTTATGTAAGTGAATCAACATAATGTTGTGGAAAAACATCTCTGGATTCCTGATGACCTCTGAGAACAGAACTGCTCCAATTGCTAAAGCATCCTCTGGTCTCTTTACCAAGGCCTCAACTTTCCTGTGATTCCCCATAATGTAATTGAAAAGAGTTTCACTGTATTTTTTAACAAAACATTTTGTTGGTCTTAATTTTACATAAGAAAGATTCCTTTCATGAAATTCTATGGTCTTATATTGTCCATCAGAGTGCTTATACTGTGGAACAACATAAAAGTCATTTCTTTGCAATTTGAGAAGAAAAATCCCTATCCTTAAATAAATGTCATTCTGTTCTAGGTTTTCACTTCCTGCCCATTTTTTAATTAGAAAATAAACATTTTGAGCATACTGCTGGAAACCTTCATGTTTGATGGCTGTTATGGTCAATCCAGACTGCAGCATTACAGTTTCTGTGATCTGTCTTTCGTTTTCCTCTGTCTCGTTTAGAAAGTCAGCAATTTGTTCAATTTTTTGTAAGGCTTTGTCTTTCTCCCACGAAGAATAAACTTCAGTTCCTTCTTGCATAATGAACCTGTTTGTTGTATTGTTGATTTTTGAGGAATCAATGTCAGTTCTATCCGATTTCACCAATGTGAAAGTTTCTGTTGGATTAGACGGCCAAAATGTTTGCTTCATCATCTCATGGGTGTTGAATGACACATGCACTGATTGTCTATATCCATTCTTCACTGGAGTGGTCTGTGTAAACAGAAATTTTGATTAATAGAGATATTTTAGTGTATCTTGTTTAGCTGCAGAAAAGATCAATTGCAATTCACTTTAACATGTGGATACCAGATTATTTTACTATATGTGTAGCAACCGTTAATGAAGTTAATTACAAGTGTAGTTTTTGTTACCTCTTCAGGAGAAACAGGAACTTCATCTGCAGCAACACTGTGTACAGAATGTTTGATTTGTTATTTTATGGCCTCATTAAAATTATGAAACTGAAAGAAAAATAATCTTTTTTTATATAAAAAGTAATATTATGAAGTAATATAGTTTACCTTACCTTAAGTACCTCAAATATAATGTTAAATTAGTCATTTTATCGCTGTTGAATCTCCACAAAATGTAACAAAATATAAATGTACATTCACCTAAAATGTGTATTATAATATATCCTGGATTATATGTTTTGATTGGTTCATCATGAAATTCTGACTCAGAGTAAAAAATCAGTTGGCAGTTTGAAATGATGTAAATCAGGGTCTTGCTTAGGAACCCAATGATGGTAGTGCTAGAGGTGGGATTTGAACCTGAGACCTCTTTGTCTGTAAATGAGTATCCTACGACTAGACCACCAGCACAAGTGTTACCAACAAGTGTTTTTAATATTTACCTGGTTTTTCTCCGCTTACGTGTGTCAGGCAAAACACTGGGTGTGAATGAACTATTCAGTAATGCTTTGTTCTCACTGCACTTCCTGAAAAATGTTTAAAAGATTAATGAATGCAAGAGTTATGATTAAAAGTTGTTCTGTTTTATTTCAATAATTAAGTAATTTGTGTAACTTCTCCTAATTCATTCTGTACAAAAACTAGCAAACAATTTTCTGAACTCACTCTGTATGTGCAGACCTCTTGTGGCCATTATGTCCAAGTGCTGCAATAGAAAAATTGGCTAAAATGAAATGAACTTATTCTAGAATCCCAGATAAATGGAGGGTCTTACATCAGGAAGTGCATCCTTCCAAATCAAACTTTGGCCAAATCAATGACTGCCACCAGTACTGTTAGCAGACATGGTGCTGATGAAAACTGGGATATAGTTGGCAGAAGCAAAAAAAAGAAAGAATAGGGAGGCATTTCCTGGAGGCAGGAGGAAAGATGTAAGGTTAGGAGAGTGAACGTGAGGGTAGGAATGTTGAATGTTGGCAGTATGACTGGTAAAGGAAGAAAATTTGCTGATATGATTAAGAGAAAGTTTATATTTTGTGTGTGCAAGAAACTAGAGTAAAGGGTATGTCAAGAGTATTTTGGATGTGAAAAGAGTGTCAGATAGATTGAGAGAAATCTGGAGTGAGTTAGATGAAGTGATAGAGTGTACCAAGGGGAGAGAGAGTGGTAATTGGTGCAGGCTTTAATGGGCATGTTGGTGAAGGGAACAGAGGTGATGATGAGGTGAAGGAAAGGTATAGTGTGAAGGAGAGGAATACAGAAGCTAAACTGGTACTTGATTTTGGTGAATGAATGAATTGAGCTTGGGGTTGAATCAGCTTCATTGTTATCTTTTTGACCTGCTGATAGTGCTGTTGTTCATTGGGCCATTAAGTTCATGAAGCCACTTAAAATAATCAGATTGGAGTCATTTGAAAACAGCAAGTAATAGTATTACTATGGCAGAGAATTCAAACGTATCAGCCAAATTGGCTATCAGATAATAGTATTAATAAATAATTATGAATTAAAATGAACAGCAAATACTTGATGCTGAGATACATGTTTAAAAAAATGATGGGTGATTTTCACAGTGTAGATGCTAAACCCAGAAATATGCAAACAATTATTGTTGCCCAATATTAAGACTTCTTATAATTCATAGGACAACTGTGCCAACCTTTGGTGTGAATTGGCCCTTGTGAACCCTCATCACAGGGTTTAGTCTTGAAGGAAGATTCACAAAGACTGTCATCTCCTGGATGCACAATCTGTACAGCAGCTGATCCATCCTGCTCATATGTGTCCTGTTTCAGTGAATTTTAAAAATGGATTAATGTTTCCATAGAGGGCGATAACATTTGTCATATACATGAAAACCCAGCACATAATGATCATTAAACTTGTTTGAGGAGACAAATACCCTAAAATTTAAAATGATTTATAATTACTTGCAGCATGTATTGCATTATGAATTGTTCAATTATTACTCATATTTCTGCAGTAGTATTCGAGTATTTAAAATCTTTCAAAATGGTGCATTAAGGAATCAGTCTCTGTAACATTTGATAATGAGAATCTGAAATCTGAAAAGAGATGGAAAGGCATTACCTTTTTCCACTGGCAAACTGTCCTGTGCAGTAAAATGACTCCAGTATAGAAACATACTAGAATCTGCCTCTGAGTAAAATTACTAGAAGTAGTCAGTGGAACTCACTTTGGATCTCCCAGCTCTAGAGGATGATGCGGAGACGTCACTGGCAACTACACACATCAAGAGGTCCTTTTCACCACCGGTGCTGATGAAATTTGTAGAAAATGTTGAAAAAAAAGTCCAGCGTTTCAATTCGCCAGTTGGACATTAACGCACGATATCAAATCCTGTAAGATGCTGATCCAGAAGCAGATTAAGGAAACGGGATGAAAACGTAGACTATCCAGATTTCACAAGATGACCATGGTCAAAATTGTCTACGTTGAACTATACTGGTCTGAATATGTTCAATCAGAGCAGTGTATTCATCAAGACACATGCCATTCATGTGTTTTCTTGTGCCGTAATCGCTGATCGGAAAAGAACCATCCAGAAGTCAGAAAAGGAAAACAGTGTGATGAGGTTATAAGCTGTCCAAATTCCACATGATAAGTACCAAGTATGAAATACTTTGTGAATGCATGGTGCGAAACACATTTGAAGAAATGCAGCCCAAGTCTAAGTTCTTGAAACTCCTTTGGAGGTAGGATGTGCCTTTGCTTTTTGCTTT
>JABMDN010000629.1:2500-36631 GCA_017165825.1 Hepsetus odoe | reverse complement strand
CTCACAAGTAGGTTGCCCTGAGGTACCCCTGAGCAAGGTACCATCCCAGTCACTGCTCCCCGGGCGCTTTCAATAGCTTCCCACTGCTGCACGGTGTTTGTGTGCATGGGTTAAAAGCAGAGGTCCAATTTCGTTGTGGTTCACGTTTGCTGTGCTGTGACCTCGCAGTGACAAGGGTTGTCACTTTCACTTTTCACTTTCAGAGCGACTTCCATGTCCTAATCACAGGGACAGTCCCCCCTGGAGCAACTCAGGGTTAAGGGTCTTGCTCAGGGACCCAGTGGTGGTAGTGCTAGAGGTGGGATTCGAACTCTTGAGCCATAGTATCCTACCACTAGACCACCACAACCCTAAAAACAAAAAGCCCACTGGCTTGCTGGTAAAGAATTTGAAACAAATGTTACAAAGTTATTAACGTGATGAAAACCAGCTCTAAGCTTTAACCCCTTCTCTTCTAAACTTTATACTTTATAATTCATTATATATGAGGTAACTGCTGTAAATCTATTCATATAAATGAATAGATATTTTTTGTAAAATCAATTAAATAAATTAAAAAAACCTTCATTTTAAGATTTTTTTTACCATAATCACTACTGGCAAATAATCAATTAATTAATAAATAAATGAATAATATACAAAATATAGTTTTTGTTATTATCATTGTGATATTATTATTGTTGTTGTTGTTATTATACATATGTATTTGGTTCTAGCTCCTCAGCCTTCTGAATCTTTGCTTTCCAGAAAATCCCCCCTCCTCATTTCTGTAACTGTGGAGGATGGAGAGGATGTAGAGCGGGAGAGGAAGAAGGCGACTCTTGCAGCAGATTCTAGCAGCAGTGAACAATACTACGACATTCAGAACAACCTCAGTGTCCCTCATCTAACCTGGAAAAAATAACAGCCTTTGTCTCTACCTTAAACACTGCAGCTATACAGAAAGGCTGTTTACATGTAAACTGATGATCCTGCACTTTATACAACTTCCAGGGCAGATGAGGCAGAAACCTATCATAAAACCTAGAAAGCCACTGGTACCATCCATTGGCACAGATTATTACTACATCACTACTTGTGCACACTTTCCATCTTTGAAAATGAATACCCAAATTAAAGAGCACTTTCACCCCCTAAGATTTTGCACAATAGTCAATATTCCAGCTTGATCTACATATTACTAAAACTACTAATTATACTTTTAAAGGTAATGCTTTGACAATTCCGTCACACAAACTCACAGATGAATAAAACCCTTTTTCAAAAATGAAGCAGGCTGTATAGGAAGATAATTGTGTAATCTATAATGGCAGCACATGTACAGTGTTTCCCTAACCAATGAACAGGGCTCATTCTGGGACCAGCAGAATCTAGGACACCTTTTAAAGCTGGAAAATTACATATACTGTAGTCCTTACTTTTTTCAGTGTTAAAAGCTAAAATAGGCTTAGTGGTCAGTGTTTCAGCTGGACAATTGCTTTGTTTCTACACTTGTTGGGCATTTTATCAGAAACACCCACCACGTAGGTGCACTTTTTAGGTTTACAGTCACTGATTATACCCTATCAGTTGCTGCGCAATTTATTAGAGTTTAATTTATCAGGTACTATTTGGAAAATGGGCCATTCTCACCAGAGCAGTGAGACTAATACGGTAATTGCAAGGCAGCAGGTTTCGCTGGTACACAAACTACCAGAGCAGTATTTTTTGGATGAACAAGGTAAAGTGGTGAATAATTGTTACAATCTCTACCTGTAAACCTACAAAGTGCATCTGCAGTGCTGTACAGTTTTAGGCAGCTTGGCTTTTAATGAAAATGCATAAGTTGGACACGATTAGAAGAATGCAGGAATGGTTCCTGTCTTCTGCACACCAGCCTCTCTGAATTTCATTTAATGAAGGATTAATTAGACTAAGGAGCTCCTGAATGGTCTCACAAGGAGAGCTATGGAAACAGTTTAAAAAATACACTGTCAAAGCAATCATAATGTATTGTTTTTTCTGCACTTGTTCCAATATTAGTGCTTTTTATCAAATCAAATATTCAATAGCCATGTCATTTTCTGCCTAAGAGTTTTGCACTGCATTATACATGAAAGGTGTTCCTGTTAACATGTCAAATTACTGTCAATTCAAAGTGTGCCTAACAAACTGACAAAGGTGTATATTGTAAGTTATAACCAAGAGATTCTGTTCTTTTATACAGTGTGTAAATGTATATAGCGCATCCAACATGGTCTTTAGCTGTGTATTTTTTGTTTGACAGTGTTTTCATGGGCTTTGAAGAGATGTATGAAGTGGTAGAGCTTGCTTCTTCCACCAAAACGAGCCTTAACTGATACGTCACTGTAAAAACCACCAGGCATCTTTGTGGGTTCACAGTGTGGAATTAACTCATTGAACTGTAATGGTGAAAATGTATTTCTGCTAGCTTTCTCCCAAGATCACACCATCAATAACTGGGATTGGATGTAAATAAGATGCGCATGGGAAAGGGATTTGCTTTGATGTTATTTCTAAGATACTGAAGGACTTACCTGCTTGTGTGCAGTTTTGGTCTGTCCCTGTCTATATTATGCATAATTTCTCCAGTTTCTCTCAATGAATGTCCATCTGCTTAGTCAAGAGTCCCGCCAGTGACATTTAACAGTCTTAGTCACATGATCATAGTTGACCATGAAGCACATTTAGTAGTTATTCTGTCATAAATTATACACCTTCTCATTATCCCAACATTTTACAGTAGTTCTTTACACATTAATGTAAATACAACTGTGGATGTATGAATGTACAGACTGAAGCAAGCCTTGATGTCTGAGTGAGCTACAGAGAAATGATACAGTCTCAGAGAAAAATAGCAAAGGTCTTGTTATGACTTTACAGTGAAAGTGCCACTTTAACATGTTTATACAGACTGAAGAAATGCATCCATAAAGTTAAAATCTTGACATTTAAAGGGCACATATCTTACATAGAAGTACATTCTAACATTTGTATTGGCTGCAGCAAAAACTGGTAAAATTGATAATACGTCTTACCAATTGCCAGTCTCTCTTTATCCATTAGATGTAAACAAGTTGTTATTGTTACCAAGCCTTTAGGGTTAATGTATGTAAATGGTTCAAATCCAGTCCAAGCTGGAACACTCCTTGTGTGTAGTCCATATATGATGAAAAATCTTTTCTATGATATAGGCCCTTTAAAACAGTTCAGAAATATTCTCAATAAACTCTCATTACATTTTACTTACTTTAACTTAACAGCCTGCATTGCCAGTATGGCAGTGTCACTGGTGGCTTGAGAATGGTGGAATGAATGACCCTGTAAGAAGATTGAGAGTTGTATGAATACAAATGAAAATAAATTCTCTTAATGGGATGAGTATTCTTATATTTATCCCTCTTTCCCTGTCTTGTCACTTGCTGCAACTAAAAGTTATTCCCATTAGGTGCGGAGCCTGTTCCAGTTTTGTGGTGGGCAAGATTCCGGCTGATGTAAAAACTCCTTGCTGGAAGAAAAAAAGGAAAAAAGTTTCCAACTGATTGAGTTTGTTGACTGAGCCAAAGTTGAAGCATTCGTGCTCAGCTCTTTGCTGAATGGTTGGGCCGTGTGCCTAATTTTGCTGTCATTGATTGGTGGTCTGAGCTCAGCAGTCGGCATGACTGTTACCACAGCGTCTGAGCTAGGGCTGGGGCCGGGGCCGGGGCCGGGGCTGGGGCCGGGGCCGGGGCCGGGGCCGGGGCGGGGGCCGGGGCCGGGGCCGGGGCTGGGACTTGGCGAGCTGGGGCTGAGCTTGGCTATTGGATGCCACAGTATAACCCAAACCATGGACCAGAAAAGTCAACCTTTACTTATACAAAAAACTATATTGTTTATATATATATATATATATATATATATATATATATATATATATATATATATATATATATATATGTATATACCTACACACACAAACACACATAATAGTCCTATTATCATATGCATTTAATGGTGTGGAAATGTTTAGATGGCGCTGTAGGTGGAGGTAAAGGATGCTGAGTGAAGCTGTGGCTGCGCCGTCCGTGGTGCAGAGGCAGCCAGACAGCCTGCTGCAGCTGAGCCAAGAAGTGATGAGAGAGAGAGAGAGAGAGAGAGAGAGAGAGAGAGAATTGGGGACAGCGTAGAGAGAGAGAGAGAGAGAGAGAGAGAGAGAGAGAGAGAGAGCGCGAGCGACGTTGGTGGGACACTGTATGGGGGGGGGGGTTGTTGGGACAGTGTAGAGAGAAACAGAGAGAGAGAGAGATGTTCCAGAAGTCCGTTTGTAATAAATGCGCGTAGTTTTCTTCGTTACTCAAAAACAAAACCTCGTTTCTGCTGATGCAGGAGAAGCTGCCTTGACCTTCGTGTTAGTTTCTCCATCTTGACCAACTGCTTTTTTCAGCTCCGTAGCGGAAAGGGGACGGTTGTTCCTTTTTTTTTTTTTTTTTTTTTTTTTTGCTCACACTGTATTTTTTTGCTTTTGTGGTCAAACGAGTCTCAGGGAGAGTCTGTCGCTTCCCACCCGCCGTTTCGTCACCTCTGTTCCAGCTCTGTGGTACTGCAGCACTTCATCCATCCATTCGTTTATTTGTTTGTTTTCGTTTGTGCATCACGACTGTGGTACATTTTTATTTTTGGAGAACTCATGAAGCACTTCAAATATAAACACCGCAGTTTATTTTTTGGCTTATAATTGCTCTCTCTCTCTCTCTCTCTCTCTCTCTCTCTCTCTCTCTCTTTCAGTCCATCCCGTCTCCTCCTCAGCACCTGCCGTCGACATGTAAGTATGAATTATTTCTGCCCCAACAAATCCTATTTTACTGCATTATATATTGCCTTTTCTTCCATAGAATGTGAATAATATGTTTGCAAGCCTTTTTTTATTATTGTTTTTGGAGTAAATAATATGAATGTATTATGTTTTATGAAGCTCAAAATAGTTATGAAAATAAGGCTCTCCTACCATTTTGAATAAAACATAGGGATAAAACTAAATCGCGACAAATAAATGCCTTTAAAGGCCATCCTTAAAGACATCCTGCTGAAGTGTTGTCAGCTGAAAGCCCAAAAGAAAATAAAGGATTACATTTGAATGAAAAGATGTCGAAAGCCTTCTTGTAGAAGGTCTGTGAACATTGATGAAGAACTTTCTTGCACAGTGCAGTGAACTCTGAGTGAGATCTGAGCCACATTCAAGTCTGTATCAGTTAGTCTTATTAGTCTAGGTGGATGAAGAGGCCAAAATTGTGCTTAATAATGATCTGACGCAAACATTTCAGTCAGCCGAATTTGCCCTGATTTGAGATGGCCTGAGCTCCACATTTCCTCCTCTGAGCAGGTCAGCCCCTTCCCCAGATGCTGCTGCCAGCCCTGGTGCCCCCGGGGCTCCAGAAGGTGAGGGGGGACCATCCTCTGCCGCCCCAAACCTCACCAGCAATCGCCGCCTCCAGCAGACGCAAGCCCAGGTGGATGAGGTGAGCATCATGAATGAAGAAAGAGGAGACAGGTTTTTACTAGACCTTATAGGATAGAGATGACACCTGATACATGGACAGATGGATGGACAGGGTGCTGGTGGTCTAGTGGTAGGATACTCTCCTCAGGTATGAATCCCACCTCCAGCACTACCATCATTGGGTTCCTGAGCAAAACCCTTAACCCCAAGTTGCTCCAGGGGGGGACTGTCCCTGTAGTGAAGAAAAAGTCGCTCTGGATAAGAGCGTCAGCTAAATGCCGTAAATCTAGATAGAAACGATGGAAAGACAGAAAGATAAACAGATGTCTGACAATTAGACAGAGAGACAGACAAAGTGAAAACCCTTGTCATTGCAAGGTCACAGCACAGCAAGCATGAACCACAATTAAATTGGACCCATGCACACAAACACCATGCAGCAGTGGGCAGCTATTGAAAGCGCCCAGGGAGCACTGACGGGGACAGTACCTTGCTCAGGGGTACCTCAGGGCAACCTACTTGTGAGGGAATCAAACCCACAATCTTCTGATGCAGTGCCAACTCCCTAACCACTAGGCCACCACTGCCCATGAGACTGTGAGAAAACTTTCAAATGAGGGGCACTAGATCATTCAGTATCTTGGGAGCCATTAGAATGAGTCAGGCTGTGACTTGCAAAAAGAAAGATGTGATGATTTCGTCAACAGAAATTGAAAAAAATAAACAATGGAACTATGTGGGGTAAATTATTTTTCAGTTTTTCTTTTTCCTAACTGGAAGCAATGGACCAGTATACCAAAATTACACTGGTTGTCTTGTAAGTTATATTAAATTAACATAAACCTATTTCACCTTGATTGAACTCCTCTAGGTGGTGGATATCATGCGTGTGAATGTGGACAAGGTACTGGAGAGGGATCAGAAGCTGTCAGAGTTGGATGACCGGGCTGACGCGCTGCAGGCTGGAGCCTCGCAGTTTGAGAGCAGTGCTGCCAAGCTGAAGAACAAATACTGGTGGAAGAACTGCAAGGTGGGTCTTTTAAAATGTACTTCAATGTGCATGAGTCTGACAAATCCATTTTGGTCTCACTACTCAGAAACAAAAAGGGACTTTGGAGCTGGCATTTTAAGTGTTTGAGTCTATGAAACGTCACTTGGTTAAAATCTAGTATGACGGGTAAAATCTAGTATTACTTGTCTTCTTTGCAATGGAGCTTTTCTTCATTGTCGGATGTTCTCGCCATTAAAAACCATGACATATCTATCCTCTACGCACCTCCAGAGCCTGCATCCTGCATCAGAAGTTCTATTATAAAGGTATTAGAAGCACTACTGCAGATGCCTTAAGCCACAGTCAATGGTTTGTGCCACACGGCAGATACAGTACAAATATCATTGAAAGTGGCACAGAAAAGTAGTCCTGTAAAGCTCAGTTGTTTTACAGTCTACCACAGAGATTTAAGACCTTTCAGTGGATTTATCACTTTTTTTTGTCTGTGGTGTCTTCGGAAACTCTTTATTTTTGAGCTAAAAAAGTAAAATAAGTTCATTTAACACAATAATAGAAGGTTAGAGTGTTGCTCAGACACTGGCAAGATTTTGATTTCCTCTTTTTCCCCCTTTTGAAAAAAAAAACGGCAGCAATTGTGAAGATATATTTTTATTGTGGTTAACGTCTATAACTATAAACAGAAAAATCTTCTTACATTCAAGTGAATTAAGGTTACAAATAAAACCCTGTATCTCCAAAATGATAAAATTATATGGGATATAGTTTTTCTTATTATAGACATTGGATGTTGTTATGATGTTGAATGTGGAGAATGACTATCAAACTACCGTTCACTGAAATTTTAGGTCCTTCTGAAAAACGAACAGGCCTGCACACAATATCACTTCTGTTCATGTGTCATTGAGTTCTTTCATTAGCAGTATAGAGGAGTCTGCTGCTGGTGCTGGCACATACTCTAGTGCTGACTCAGTGCTGGAATGTTCTCATTTAAGAAAAAACGAAACCCAATGCAGCTCAACCTATAAAATCACTAGTCAGAGTGACTAACAGAAGGTGACTGTTGTATCAAAACCTCATTTTTGGTAGTATTTACTGAAATATTTTAACATGATTTAAACATGACAGCTACACTTTATGTAGTATTAACAATTTAATGACAAGTGACCTAGCATTAAGAGTCCAAAAAAAATCTTGTCAGTTTAATTAATCAATTTACAATTAAGAACAGTTCAATATCTAGGTACTGATTTAAGGACAATACTGGCAAAAAATGATTATTTCCTTAATATTTATATGATGACAAAAGTAGTTTACATGTTTTAAAAAAATTGTTTAGTAGTTGTTAATAGTAGTTTAATAGTAATGTCCTACATGGCGGGTCTGGTTCCTAATTGTTCCTAATTTACAGTGAACAATGCCAACCAAAATGCCTTCTACACAGCAGATTTCTTCAGGAATAGTTTGAGGAACATGACTCCTCACTTTGCAGCTTTTATATGATTTTTTATATGTATGTGCACACTATATAGATGAATACAGAATGATGGTTTAAAGTTGTGACGAACATTCCTGTTCCTGTAACTGAATAAAGCTGCTCTTATAGACATGGTGGCCATCTTGTGTGAATCAGTGATGATGGTGTATTTGGCTCAGATCCACTCAGCGTTACTTTACATATTACATTTTTATCCCTTCATCCAGCCCTCTGTCAATCCAACAGTATAAATTTATAACCTCCCCCCACATCTCCTTCCTCTTCTCTTGTCCCCACACCCACTGCCTTTTCACCCAGATGGCTGAAAAACCCCTCATCCAATCAGGACTGTTGTGGGGGGAGGGTGCTTCTAGCCTCAATCTGGATTACAGCACGACTGGATTAAAACCCAGCTGTGATTTGTGATGTAACTGCCACTAATAATAATCCCCCCTCTCTCCTGCTCTGTCTGTTTCACGCTCTCTTTTACAAGCACTCACCACCTCTGCATTTCCCTCTCTAATTTCCCTGCATGCCAGTGTCTACAATTAAAATAAACTACTCCCATAAAAAAAAGAATTCTCTTTTCCGCTTTGCATCCTTATTTATTTTTTGTTTCACATGTATGTGGAGTAGTGTGAATGATGATCCTGGTGATGCTGTTATTTACATATTTTTAACCCTCTTGCTGTTATTTTAAACACAAAATGTTCACACCATGCACTTTCAAACTGTGAAAATGTTCACACCAGGGCACCATCAAATAGTGAGAGTAAAATGAAAATCAGTGCAACTTAATGTTAAAAGTCAAATTATAACACACCATTTTCTAATAACTAGAGATTCCCCACCTGAAATCTTTAAATGTGCATCTTGTTAGGTAAACAAGTTTTTTTTGGTTCCCCACTATCTAGGACATTTTTCATCCAGCAGGTGTTTTCTCTTTTGAGCACCCACTAATGGATGTCTGTGGCATTGCTGGGATGCAGGCTTGCAGTGTTTTACAGTTTTCAACCAGTTTTGTTATATCAGAACTTCAGAAGCTTTATTGCTTTATTTATCACTTTTTTCCTTTAGTCAACAAATTTGACCCAGATCATCCGAGGCTTTTATTAAATGGATCAGTTGTATTGCATCAAATCATAAAGGTCTTATTCTGACTTGTTTGAACAACAATAAAGTTAACTTAAAATTTTAATTTACCATATTTACTTTTTTAGTTAATATCCCTGACCATTTTGAACTGCTCATCATATTAAAAAAGAAAATCATGCTGTTTTACTTTGAGACAGATTACTTAGGATGCTAGCATATACTGATGTTGATGTCTGTTTATGTTGTCTGATGAACTGTCATATTTATTCATTCTAAACATTGGTATTCAGCTCTGTATTTTGCATTACATTATCTTATCTACTTAAGAGTGGTGGTAGTCTAGTGGTAGGGTACTTGCCTATGGACCTATGGCTCAAGGTTGCAGGTTCAAATCCAATCTCTACCACCACTGGGTCCCTGAGCAAGACCCTTAACCCTGAGTTGCTCCAGGGGGACTGTCCCTGTAATTAGGAAATGGAAGTTGCTCTGGATAAGAGCATCTGCTAAATGCTGCAGATGTATTGTAAATGCTTTCTCCTTAAAGGCAGAAACACTTATCTCATAAACTATACTTTTCATGATCAAATGCTTTGTATGAAGACAGCTTTTGTAACAATGTAGAAAATTATTTTTAAAAAGTTTAGCTATTCATTTACATTTACATTACATTTTTACGTCATTTAGCAGATGCTCTTATCCAGCGTGACTTCCATGTCCTAATTACAGGGACAGTCCCCCTGGAGCAACTCAGGGTTAAGGGTCTTGCTCAGGGACCCAGTGGTGGAAATGCCAGAGGTGGGATTCTAACCTAATGAAAGGAGTAAGAGCTTCAATTGATGACTCAGTACTCACTCCTTGGTACTAGAGAATGAAGATGCATGTGGTTAGTGCAAGAGAAAAAGGAAGTGCTTTTTAAGAGGTGGTGGTGGTCTAGTGGTAGGGTACTTGCCCTATGGATCAAGGGGTCCCAGATTTAAATCCCACCTCTAGAACTACCACCATTGGGTTCCTGAGCAAGACCCTTAATTGCTCCATTACTCTGGATAAGAGTGTTTGCTAAATGTAAATTAAAATGTGAATTGCATTGAGTATATTTAACCATTCTGTGTGCTAATGGAAGCAAAGTGCTAATTAACTGTTGACCTCTGCTTTTCAGATGATGATCATGATGGGAGTTATCGGGGTCATCCTGATGGGCATTGTTTTCAGTGAGTAAACAGTTTAATGTCCATATTGTTGTCAAACAGCAGTTCATGTGTTTCTCCTAATCATGTTCAGCCTAAAATGTCATGTTTTGTAATTAAATGGCTATTAACTGTAGAAGCAGAATGACAAATTGTCTTTCTCAGAAGCCACAGCTCGACACAGCATTTTCCCTCTTTCCCTCTTGTCCCATTTTAGACACTTGATCGCCCTGTGGTCTTTCTGAAAAAAAGTGTGTTAATGTATTACACTTTAGTAAGGTTTTATACTTGATGAAACTGCAGTGAGGATTTGAAAGCACACTGCCTTAAGAGCAATAGTGAGGTCAGGTGCTAATTGGCGATTAGTTCTGGATCAAAGTCTGTCATTAATGATCACCTCATAGCAAAACATTCATTCCCTTCACATGTAGCAGGCCATTCTCAGCTAATCAGATATCCTTTGCCACCAATCATTCATTTTCGATCATAAGTTTCTGACAATATACAGTGGGCAGCGGTGGCCTAGTGGTTAGGGAGTTGGCCCTGCATCGGAAGATTGTGGGTTCAATTCCAACACTGCTGCATGGTGTTTGTGTGCATGGGTTAAAAGCAGAGGTCCAATTTCGTTGTGGTTCATGTGTGCTGTGCTGTGACCTTGCAATGATAAGGGCTTTCACTTTTAATAGGAACCCAATCATTGAAACTTTTTGAAGCTATTTTTCTTGCTTCTGGGGGATTTAATTTAGTATGAATGTTGAAAATGGTTTATACAGTTCAATTTGGTCCTTAGTTTGAGGGATGAAGTTGAAAAATATAATATTATTATTTTATAATATAATGGTAATGTTTTTAGTAAACAAAATGTTATTGTAAGACATACAAACCCAAAGAAAATGAAATCACTTTAAATATTTCCTATACTGCAGACTGGTTGAGGTGAGATTCCAGCATTATGCACAATGTGTGACTATTTGACAGGAGCAATACAATTTTGCAAGCTGTACTGTGCCTTACTGATCTTCACTTAACATAATTGCAACCGGAGTTGATAATAAAGAAATTAAAAGCTTCCATTTCATTCATGTGCATTTTTTCTGACTATACTCTTGATTCCTTGCTTGTGCTTGAATAGTTCTTTAGTTTTCTGAAGTACTCTCTCACCATCCTTTTTCCACAGTGTATTTCTACTACTGACTTGGCCTCTCTGTATACAAGGACGTAAAATATTCTGCCAAGGGAGCAGATGCTTTATGTGATTTCCACTATGCCTTGTCCCTGCTGCAGCCTCGGCCCTTCTCCTACCTGATGCCTTCCATCTGAACCGTAGCACGTATGTAGCCATCAGCGCGGCTCCTCCTTTCAGCGCGCCAGTGGTCCTTCATGTCTCTTTGAGTGCTTTGCAACTGTGTTCTCACTTTCTCTTCCCCAGTGTTTGTCCTGTTGCTTTTTTCCCCTGCTGTTTTAGCTGTCATGCATTTTTGTCATATTGTTTCTGTGGGCTTTAATGAGGGATTCACATTAGTTGTCCTAATTGGACAATATCTAAGAAATACCAAACATTCAATTAAATGAAATAATTAAATAGAAATAAAAAATAAATTCAAACAAGAAAGATGGTTCAGAGATGTAGATGGATAGGTAGATACATACGTGTGACTTTATGAATGTGGCAGATTTTAATTCAGCCTCTGTTATGATAACACAATCTTTTAAAAAACATGCTTTTATTCACATATAAGAGCCAACTGATAAAAATACTTGTATGACCCAGTCCCATGTTTTGTCTCTATGAGGATGCCTTTCCCCTTTTTTATAAACGTTCACTCAGCATGAATGGTACAACCTCAACGAGGTGATATTAACGAAGCATCATAAATTAAAATGACTGTTGTGGGTTTTCTTGGCTGGCTTCTCAGTGAATAGTGCTTTTGGATGAGGTTGCAGAATACACCACACCTTGTGTTACTCTGTGAACAAGATTAATGAGATATGCAAATGAAGAATTATGTAAACAGTGGTTGAATGTTAAAATGTTAACTTTTAACTTTATACATTTATAGCAATGACTAAAAAGTCACATTTCAAGGTAACAAGTTGCTAAAATAGGAAGAGTGTAGATTCTCCTGTTCTTGTTTGATTTGTGAACACTTGAGAAGTATAGTTATACAGTTTACCATCTTGTCTGTGTGACTGATGTCTCTTTTTTAAAATGTGGTTCATTATTTTATTGTTAATGAACCTTTTGAACAAGCTTGCAGGGCCTCTTAGAAACCATATAGGCCCATAATTAAAAGGGGTGGGAAAAGGCTAAGTTGTAAATGAAAGGACTTGTTCCAGCTGCTTAAGTAACACTGACAATTGCATAAATGTAGATTCTCCAGTGACCCAGAATTTGAAGTCAGCAGGGACAAGTTGGACAGTATAAACAGTTTCAATAAATGAATAAAAAGCCATTTAGGTTGGCTAGTACTATTTTTAAATTAGACTATATTTTTACCCCTTCACTAATTCAAGATTTTGGTCATTGAGTACTCAAGACAAGCAGAACTTTAGACTGCTCCCCAGACTGTCGTGCAAGATTCATACATAATTTCTTCAGGTGGCAAATCCTATGCAGGCCAGTGAATGTAATTTTACCTAATACCAAAACATTTATCTGCAAAGAGTCAGGTATTTTCTGTGGTGCGTCTTTAACAGCATGTCATTTGCCCATCTTGTGCTGATTCTAATAAAGTGGTGAAAATGTGCTTGGCAGCTGTCTTTATTCTTTTATATTAAAAACATTACATTTAACTTAATATGATAACTGAAATATATATTATGTTTATACACTTATAAGTAAATGTGCCATAAGGATGAAACCACAGAAGAAACACTTTATCCTCTCTCACTCATTTTCATTGCTGCTTGTCTGCTTGGACAGGTCACCATTCCGTTGCAGGGCAAACACACACACACCCACACAGGCAATTTAGTATCTCCAATCTGCCTGATGTGCCTGTCTTTGGATGGTGGGAGACCACACAGATTTTCAACAAATTCAGGACTTCAGGAGGCGACAGCACTTCCCACTGCACCACTGTGCACCCTACTTTTCAAGGCTTAGAAAACCATTTTTTCAGAATGTGAGTGTAAAAAACTTTTAAATACCACAGGTTATTATATATATATGTTTGAGGAAGAATGCTTAAATTGGTATATAGTTTCAGTTTCCAAAAAATTTTCATATCTGATCAAAGACCAGTGTACACGTTTAGTTTAACATTAATATATTTAAATCTTACAAATAATTGTGAGTTATATAACTATTTAAAATTCATGCCAGAACCAGCACAGAGCAAGTATGTATTGTGTTATAAAACCTGTAAGAGATTATTTTTGAAATTTTAATAGCCAATAACTGCAGAAGTCATCTTATTTTAAGGTATTATTTAAAAATTAATATATAATATTATAATAAATATTAAGATTCTTACACGCTTCTAGAGCAGTTTTAAAAAGTTCAATAAGTTAAATATTGACCAAATTAATTTTGATTTGTGCCATGACCGAGTATGCCTGCAGGTCACCTCCATTGCTCCATGGTCTAGCTCTGAAAGATGTCAAGTCTGAATAATATCTAGTCAAGCTTTTCTTTTAAAAATATTTAGTTTTCAGGCAAACAACCATATTCTAGGCAAAATACTGTCAAATACACTGCCTGTCCCAAAAATTTGTCACCACCTGCATTTAACAAAGCAAATTGTCTACTCTGAATGAGCACACCTGGGCTGATTAGAGCACAGGAGTGCTTCATTGGGGCAGGTTTTATAAACCCTAAGATAGCAGGGTAGAGCATCAGTCATTGTAGACTAGACATTGTACTAATTGTACACGTTTATGTCTGGACCACACCTCCACTGCCCCGTTACACAAATAGGTAAGAGCCTACCATTGGTAAATTACTGCATGGATGATTGTTTCAACTGCAAGTGATGCAGTGATTAGCTTCACATTACTTAAACAACCGTGTCATACACTGTGGTTATGGAAAAGATCTTAATCTGTTTCTAAAGGGTCAAATTATTGGCATGCATCAGGTAAAGAAAACATCTAAGGAGAAGCTGAAACTAGTAAAATTGGGTTAAGAACTGTCCAACACATTAAAAACTGGAAGGATAGTGGGGAACCATCATCTTAATGGAAGAAATGTAGTCAGAAAAAAATCCTGAATGACCGTGATCGGCAATCAATCAAATCATAAACAAAACAAAAAAAAACAGCAGAACTCATGGCTATGTTCAATAGTGAAAGTAAAAGCATTTCCACATGCACAACATGAAGGGAACTCAAGGGATTGGGACTAAACAAGCAATGGAGAAGGTCATGTGGTCTGATGAGTGCAGATTTCCCCTTTTCCAGAGTGATGGATACATCGGGGTAAGAAGAGAGGTACATGAAGTGATGCACCGATCATGTCTAGTGCCTACCGTACAAGCCTGTGAGGGCAGTGCTATGATCTGGGGTTGCTGCAGTTGGTCAGGTCTAAGTTCAGCAAGCTTATGTGCCCAAAGAATGAGGTCAGCTGACTATCTGAATATACTGAATGACCATGAATTTCATTCTTCCCTGATGGCATGGGCAGATTCCAAGATGACAATGCCAGGATTCATCGGCTCAAAGAGTGAAAGAGTGGTTCAGGGAGCAGAGACATCATTTTCACACATGGATTGGCCACCAGAGAGTCCAAACCTTAACCCCATTGAGAATCTTTGGCATCCCTACAATATCTACAAGACATTGCAGAAGCTTATCAAAACAATGCTACAGTGAATGCATGCTGTAATCAAAGCTCTTTTTTTTTTTGGACGGGCAGTGGATTATTAAGCTTATTGCAATATCAGGTAGAGGAGAAAATGATGGAATTGCTTTGTTATTTGCATTTGTAAAATTTAAGTTTAAAGATGTCAATATCTGCTCGAACATTAAGAAAAAATTACCTTTTATTTTCAACATGGGGCTGCATAGGGAGCAGGGGAGCTGCTAACGATATGTTCAGTAATAGACACTTTTCTCATCTCATTTAAACAATATAGGTTTTGTGAGAAGTTATTTTTCAGGACCATAATGTTCCAATCTTCCAAAAGAGCAAACAGTTTAAAAATATGCTGAGAAAATGTTTTTTTTTAAACTACTTGTCTGGGAATTGTTTTAGGTGATTCACAATCAAAGCTACTAAAAATGCTCAGTGTCATCTATAATTTATTTGATGAAGTAAAAACAATGCTCCGAGAACATCACAAGTGCAGTGATTCCATCATTTTTACCAGGGGTTGTATGCACCGCTTGCTGTTTGAGGATTAAAAGAACTCCTCCCACTCAAGCCATTGTTTGTAGCATTAGGTCTAAAATCAGCTGACTGCAGATCAGCTTTTTCCCCCAGGCTGCTGAATAGGCAGTAGCACTGGTGTACTGATCTCAGACCCACTACTTACACATCTCACCTATATTTAAACATATTTTAGTCTTTTATCAAACTCAATCTGCACATTAATTGATCATTTCTGGAATGGTTTACTCATATCATGTATTTTAATAATAAACTACTCTGATATGATACTCTGATATGTAGGATTTTCTCTAATCTTCCTACCTTTGTAAAATTGATGTGACATTAACAATAAAATATCTCATTTTAAGTAAGACCTAGATGCAGGTCTAGGTTCAGATTCCCAGAATTAGTCCATAAAAAATACAAAAAAATAATAAAATGGCTCTAAACTTGTATTGTCCATAACTATCTTCAACAATATTTTATATTTTAAGTGCATATATGAGATGTAGCCAAATAAAGCATGAAAGCATCACGGAACATGACTATTTTATTAAGATAAAGTAACATCTCAAGAGATACAAGATCTCACATTAAACAGTATCTAATGGTGACGAGTACAGATTAATACCTAAATCAAACATCAAAGAAGTCATTGCTAGAGTAGAAGATGAGTCTAAGCACTTATGGCATACTGAAATAGACTAAGCAACAAAAAATGAGAAAAAAAAAAAAAGTAAAATCAGTAATTTTAAAAAAGAAGAAAGCAGTTGCTTTAAACACCATGGTTCACCTAGGGACACACACATTTACTGCTTGAAATGTTTAGAAGAAAAAGGCATTTTCAACATTTACTTAAACAGCATATCCCACAAGTGTGAGTGTCAGATTTGAAAAGACCAGCACTTTTTTGTTTAGGTTCTATTCTTTCCCAACATAGTTGCAGCCAATTATCAATGAATTACATTCTCTCCAATTATGAAAGATCCATCCAATCTGCAACAGGCAAAGCCTTCTTTGATGTACTTTGAGGGGCGGGGAAGGGGGGCCTGACCAAACATGTTCCCAAACTACTATACATATCACAATACTTTCTGTTACAAAAAAAAAAAAAAAAAAAAAAATCTCAAGAGCCTGACTAATGCCAAATGGAGTATTAGGCCTAAAAGTAGTAGGGAAAGGAACTGATTCATAGCAATGAGAATTTATTAGCTTTGTTAGTTTAGGCAAAATACGTCTTACTAATGATTTCTTTTAGACTCCTGACTGGTCTTTGGTAATTTGTTTTAAACGTCTGACTGGAGTTTTTAAAACTAAATTAAAATGTCCTCACAACTATGACAAAACACCTAACACCAAATGGACATTTAGCTTTTCCATGTTGTAATTACAATGATCATTCTTCAAAAATAAAGAAACATTAAACTAATGAAACAAGAAATTGTCACATAGGATTATTAAAAATCCATCTCCACATAGAAATGAATAAGAGAAGCTGATATAGCAAGGTGCAAATGTACAAAACTCAAATGAAAAAGGACGGTGAGGAAGGTCACATCAAATTTTCAAACAGTTCAGCAAAACTACTGTTCAATTTAGGTTATTTTTTAATTTTAAAATGTCAGATGTATATATGTGTGTAAAAAAAGAATTTATATTTATATATATATATATATATATATATATATATATATATATACACACACATACACACACACATACACACACACAGTACTGTGCAAAAGCATAAAAGTTTAGGCAGGTGTGAAAAAAATGCTATAAACAAAAAATGCTTTCAGAAATATAAATAATGATTGTTTATTTTTTTATCAATTTACAAAATGCAAAGTGAGCAAACAAAAGAAAAATCTCTATCAAATCAATATTTGGTGTTACTACCTTTTGCCTTCAAACCAGCATCAGTTCTTCTAGGTACACTTGCACAAAGTCAGGGATTTTGTAGGATTATAGTCGGTGTATGATCAACCAATTTTACCAAACAGGTGCTGATGATCATCAGTGTCACATGGAGGTTGAAACACAGTCATGTTTGGAACAACCTACCAGCCGAGTTCCTTCAAAAAACTGTGTGTAAGTGTACCTAGAAGAACAGATGCTGTTTTGAAGGCAAAGGGTGGTCACACCAAATACTGATTTGATTTAGATTTCTCTTTTGTTCATTCACTGCATTTTGTTGATTGATGAAAATAAATGATTAACACTTCCATTTTTGAAAGCATTCTGTTTACAGCATTTTTTCCACACCTGCCTAAAACTTTTGCACAGTACTAATATATATATATATATATATATAGGTCTGTTAAATCATGCCCAAAATCATGCTACACTATTCAGGTGACATCTGTCTTTACTATTTCTTTAATGCGTCTCCACAACCACGTTATGTTTATATACACCCATGACCAAAGGTTTTGAGATTGGCAGAAAGATGACTTTTCGCAGTTTGCTGCCTCAGTGATTATAATGCCAATACTCCAGAAAGTTATAAAGAATTGAATTATTTGCAAAGTAGCATTTTGCAATGAAAATTTACTTGATCCCAAAAAATCTGTTTCCAATAAAGGACCTGCTGACATCATTTCAGTGATCCTCTCATTAACTCAGGTGAGTGTTGAGGAGGACAAGGCTGGAGATCACTCCGTCATGCTGATTGAGTTAGAGAGAATAGCAGACGGAATGCTTTGTGAAATGCAGCACAGCGCAACACCCATACACACACGTGCAGCAGGGGGCAGCTATTAAAAGTGCCCGGGGAGCAGTGACCGGGACGGTACCTTGCTCAAGGGTACCTCAGCGCAACCTACTGGTCTAGGATTTGAACCCACAACCTTCTGAGGTCATCACCCTAACCACTAGGCCACCACTGCCCCATTTAAAAGGAGGATGATGCTTGAAATCATCTCTGTTAACTGTGGTTACAAAACAGGAGCAGTCATCACTGCTTTACAAAAAAGGGCTTCACAGGCAAGGATGTTGCTGCTAGTAAGATTGCTTCTAAATCAACCATTTATTGGATCATTAAGAAATTCAAGGAGAGGTATTCAGTTGTGAAGAAGGCTTCAAGGCACCCAAGAAAGTCTAGCAACGCCACCTAAACCACCTCCTAAAGTTGATTCAACTGCAGGATCAGGGCACCATCAGTGCAGAGCTTGCTCAGGCAGCAGGCAGGTGTGAGTGTATCTGCACGTACAAGGTAAAGACTTTTGGAGGATGACCTGGTGTTAAGAAGGGCAGCAAAGAAGACACTTCTCTCCAAGAAAAATGATTGTTTGGGGGCGAGAAGAAAAGGTGAGCGCTACCATCACTCCTGTGTCATACCAACAGTAAAACATCCTGAGACCAATAATGCGTGGGGTTGCTTCTCAGCCAAGGGAGTGGACTCACTCACAATTTTGTTTCAATTTTGAACAACACAGACCTGAATAAAGAATGGTACCAGAAAGCTCAGAAAGCAACTCCCAAACCCTCCAAGAAGAGTTTGGTGAAGATCAGTGCCTTTTACAGCCTGATGGAACACCATGCCATAAGGCAAAAGTGATAACTAAATAGATCGGGGAACACAACATCAAAATTTTGGGACCATAGCCAGGACACTCCCCAGACCTTAATCCCATTGAGAGCTTGTGGTCAATCCTCAAGAGGCAGTTGGGCAAACAAAAACCCACAAATTCTGACAAACTCCAAATCACTGATTATGCAAGAATGGGATCCATCAGTCAGGATTTGGCCCGGAAGCTGATTGACAGCATGCCAATGCAAATTGCAGAGGTCTTGACAAAGAAGAGCCAACGCTGCAAATATCAAGTCTTTGTATAAACTTAATGTAACTGTCAATAGAAGCCTTTATGGAATGCTTATTATACTTCAGTTACCATAGAAACATCTGTCAAAAAGATCTCAAACACTCAAAAAAACAGCAAACTGAAAACCAATACTTGTGTCATTCTCAAAACTTTTGACCATGGCTGTTATATTTACAAATGCATATAGCTGTGCTTGAAAGTTTAAAATTTTCCTACATACGACTGATCTTTCCAACAAAAGTGATTTCTGATTACCTCTGATGACAAAGTGTTGTTGAGGCTGCTCAGGCTACAAACCTAGAGTTTGGACTTCACCAATCCACAGTCAAACAGCTTGTGTGTAAATGAGGGACCACTTACTCTCCCCAGGACTGGTTGAAAGATATAGATCAGTCCAAGAGCAACAGTAACGTATAGCGTATGATGTCCCAAAGTAACCTTTAGGGATTTTAAGGATTTTCCTCCAATAAATAAATGAGCAAATACAACATTGTTAATATTATCGGACTGTTTAATTATTTTCTCTTCATCTACCTTCAGGAACGGTGTGAAAATTTGATATTATAGGTTAAATTTATGCAGAAATATGAAAAAATACAAAGTTCAAGCACCACTGTGTGTATGAGTGTATTAAGTTGATATCATGGCAAATCACTCTACATAGATCATAAGGCAACAAAACCCAAATGTGACTTAATTCAGCCATCCTTACAACCAAAAATCTAATTAAAGGGCCTTCAGAAAGAAATTTAGACTGAGAGACATCCGCAGAAATATTCAAAATCATTCAAACCCTTCCACCCTCCAAAAAAGAAAATGCTTCAAATTGATCCATAAACCTGTGATCTTCATTACTGTGGTTATGGCCACTGATTTGATGATTTAAACTCAGATGATTTGAGTTTAAATGTGAGCCATGAACAATGTCCGTAAACAGAGGTAGTATGGCTGTTACAGCTGTCTTGCATGTAGATGTTTTGTTAGTAACTTAAATGACAAGTCTGACACAATGATAACTAACTAGGCTGGTTTTATTTCCTACAAACTAGTTTTAGCCAAAAGATGTCAAAATACCATGTTAATAAGAGACCTACAAATATTCTGGTGTGGAGCTAAAAAAAAAGCTAAACTGCTGTATATTTACATCTTGCTGGCCATTGATATAACCTCATAAACTGCTGGTACTCCCCTTTCTCACTTTGGACTCTTTTAAAACTTGGATAAAATATACACTCTTATGCTCCCGCTGCCCTTAATTCTCACAAAAAACGTCTAGAATTGCTAGTGTTTTTCAGCAAGGATGTGTGCACTGGTGTGCAACATGGTTCACAGTGCATCATACAGGACTGTTCTTTTAGGAAATTTACTGCAAAACATTCAGAGCCCTCGCAATTAATTTTATACCTGCTAGCATTAAAAAAACAACAACAAACAAACAAAAAAAAAACGATGAGACCTGCTTATGGACGATGACAAGCTAGTCATGCAAACAGCTCATTAATAGTGGCAGAAAATGAAGTGCCTTTTGTTCATCTGGTGTTCCATTTTATCTTGGAATAGATGTGAACGCAGACACAACGTCTTTTTTTTTTAAACTTTGGATTAACATTTAACATTTCTGCTAATGGAACATTTGTCGAAATACCAAACGGTCACATGCAAAAGGCACATAACTCAACCAACAAATATTCAAAAACAGAAATTTAACACATTAAATGATTAACCTTCAAGATAACCTTTAGGATGAGACATTAATTTTAATTTTGTTAAAAACTCATTCAAAAATATTCTGTGCTCTGTTGCACTCAATACTTTACTTCCTTTTTTGAGATTTACCTCCAACCCTTGAGGAAGCAAACTTTTTGCTGTTACTCTCATTGCCAGATATAAGATCTGAAACCTCTTCCAGCTGCTGGTTCCCCTCACCATCCCCTTCTGGCGGCAGAACAGAAGATGCCGATGTTGCAGCGTTGTTCTCACTGGACTGATCTTCAGCAACTGCCACTGTCTCTCCTTCCTCACTTAAATTCCCAGATGAGGCAAATGAGTTACGGGGTCGTTTAGGGTAAGGTTCATCAATCACTTCACTCTGCTCTCCCTCGCCTTTACTAACTCCAGAGGCTTCAGCCCGGCTTGCTTTGCTTGGACGGCCCCTTTTCCGAGGTTGGTGGCTGACAGATAAGGCATTGCTGCTGCTGAAATCAACATTGTCTGTCTCCCTTGCATCAGTCTTGGGTTTTCCTGAACCTAGTGGTCGGCCCCTCTTTCGAGGGCTTTCATTTGCCTCCTGTCTCAGCACTTTAACTTTGTTCCTAGAACCTGGAGGTCTCCCCCTTTTCCGAGGAATTCCAGCTGACTCCCGCCCTGATAACGCTATTTTTATCCCAGATCCTGGTGGGCGCCCTCTCTTCCTAGGAGTTCCATCTTCTTTTACTACAAGCCTTTGTTTTGTTCCAGAGCCTGGAGGTCTGCCCCTCTTCCGGGGAAATTCGTCCGACACCTGCTTGGCTAGTACTTTTTTTCCAGACCCTGGAGGCCGGCCTCTTCTTCCAGGAGTTCCCTCAATTGCTCTTTTTGCTGGACCTGCGCCTGACTGCATTCCCCGTTTCTTCTTAAACGAGCCTCGTGGCCTTCCCCTCTTTCGAGGAGACACCTCTCCAAACTCTGAAATTCTTTTCAAGCTTTTCTTCAGGTTTCCATTGACTGTACCGTTTTGCGAAGAAGCTCTTACCATGGCTTCATATTTCCGTGGTCGACCTCTTCCCCTTTTCTCCTTAGGAATTACGACAAGGGGATGGATGCGTGGTCTCCCAAGAGGCTTAGAAAGCCTTCGTTTTCTTTGCTTGCTCAACCTCAACAATCTTTCTGCTTCTTCTTCTGGAGTAAGGGGGATCTTTCTTGGCCGTCCTGGCATTCTTATCTTCTTTGGGCGACCCCGTTTCTTCACTTTGGGTCTTATTACTGTCTCAGGTGAAAAAAAATCCACTTGTTTTGATGTCCTAGCATTATGTGTTACTTCTGACACAGAAAAAATCTTTCTTTTAACTGACCCTCTTGGCCTGCCCCTGCCACGCTTAGCAGGACATCCTGTATTTCCATTGGCCAGAGAGTCATCAGATCCATCTTTCTGCTCAGCTTCCATCACAGTTTTGTCAGGCTTACTTTAGGTCTGGGACCTTTACCCAGACTTTCCTTTTCCAATCAGTTGACCCTACAAAAATAAAAAAGACCTCATAACAAGGGATCATTCATATTATCAACACATATTTTAAAAACAGAAAACCTACATCACAGGTCCCTGATTTGAGAATATCCCTTTAGTGTTTACATACATTCACCCTTCCCTTAAGGGTTATTACTAAGTTGATTATCTGGAACTTCTTTTAGCTGATTATTAGCTTTTCTGTTTTAAGTTTATTCAAATCCATATTGTAGACTCTTTGCACTCTTTTTTTTTTGAGAAAACATCTTCAAAATCATCAAAACATTTTTAAGGGTTTATGTCTATTCATTTAAAAAATATTCAAATGAAAAAAAAACTGTATATATTAAAGGATTAAAATGCAACAGATAAACAAGTATTATAAAAGATTTCTTTGATTTTCAGATAAAGGAAATAAAGAGAAACCTGTTCATGAACACTAAACTGAAAGTTATTAAATTATATAATATTATTAGTTTTTTTTAATAATACCCCCTTCGCTGAATATTTTAAGCAATTGGTTCTGAGATGGTTTTGTCTAACAAGGCACTTCACGATAGCCCGATCCAAGAAAATATTAATCCTTTTTTTTTTTTTTACTACTACAGAATGTTTTTAGAACTACGGAAATGTGTTTTTAAAAAAGTAATAAGTTATCCACTACATATATATAAACAGTACAATAAATTCAGTGCATGCCTGAAATATTTTGAATGCACATTTTCTGAATATTTTAAATTTTCACTTGATCATCTTCAAACCGAGCTAGTTTGTGACATTTTATTTGTGCTTGGCCAACTGGAAAAATACAAAGTTTCTCTGGTTTATATATAGTTTAGTAGTTACACTGGTTGGAAATTAAATAAGATTTTTCCTCAATGCCTATATATCAGCCATATGTATTATATTGCTTGATAAAAACGTGTATTTATTTGACTTCTAGCATGGGCCCAACTTAAGAACTTTAATTTTTTTTTTTTTTTTTTACTTTCAAACTTACTATTTAAGAAAAAAAAACTGCTTTGGGACAACAACAATGTGTTCATGAATGAGAGAGAGGGGATATTATGTATATAAACACTGAGAGCACACTCTTCTTTCATGCAAACTCATTCAAGCACTGGGCAGAACAGCAGCACAAAATTTACATTATTTTTAAAGTTTGCTTGAATCTATTGAGAAAAAGAAAACAAACAAACAAACAAACAAACAAACACACACACACACACACACACACACACACACGCACGCACGCACGCACACACACACGCACGCACGCACGCACACACACACGCACGCGCGCAGGCGAGAAGAAGCGCGCTTTGCTCAGCTGATAAAGGGGCGCTGCTAACGGTTAGCCTGCTGCACCGCGGCTAAGCCGCTAAGCCTGGCCTTTCTCTGCCGTGGAGCAGAAGGCAGCGCTCGGGCTGCAGTTCTGCCTTGTTGGATGTTTGCTCGCACTTACTGGTAGGGCTGCTGTCGTGGCTGCGGACTGTGTGTGCGCCTCTGTTTATCAGCTTTATCAGCTCTGCGCCGCGATCACGGCAGCATCATTTGAACGCTCCTGTCCCTCACGGTTTCCACCGCGCTGCCGCTCACACGACGGCAGCGCCCCCTGCCGCCCGGGAGGAGCTACCGCAACCTCCTCTCTTACAAGCACCGCCACACACCCTGCTGTATCGCACCATCCCCACTCAGCACATTAAAATACCAAATTTTGCTATCTATGAAATCAGGTTTTCACATATGTTGACCCTGAGATCTGCTGTGCTGTAATAAAAAAAGGCTGAGTGATAAATTCAATTATTATTAAGTAGATGAAGAATGTTGTTGGTCTGGATGACATACTAGTGGAACCATGGAAGTGTTTAGGGGAGATGGCAGCGATGTTTCTGAACAAATGACATACCAGTGGAGGCATGGTGTTTAGGGGAGATGCCAGTTGAGTTTCTAACCAGATTGTTTAACGTAATTTTGGAAAGTGAGAGGATGCCCAAACAGTGGAGACGAAGTGTACTGGTACTGGCTGTAGCAATTATAGAGGAATACAGTTGATCAGACACAGCATGAAGTTATGGGACATGGTAGTGGAAGCGAGGTTGAGAAAAGAGATGATGAGGCATGGATGATTGTATGAGCAAGTCAGGTGTTACAGAGAAGTATGTGAGAATAGTTCAGGATATGTATGAGGGCAGTGTGACAGTGGTGAAATCTGCAGTAGGAGTGACGGATGCTTTCAAGGTAGAGGTTGGATTACATCAAGGATCAGCGCTGAGCCCATTCTTGTTTGCAAAAGTAATGGACAGGTTGAAGGACGAGGTTTGACAGGAGTGGACAATGATGTAAAAAAAAAATGAAAGTGACAACCCTTGTCATTGTGAGGTCACAGCACAGCAAGTGTGAACCACAACAAAATTGGACCTCTGCTTTTAACCCATGCAGCTTTTGAAAGTGCCCGGGGAGCAGTGACAGTACCTTGCTCAGGGGTACCTCAGGGCAACCTACTTGTGAGGTAACTGAACCCACAATCTTCCAACACAGGGCCAACTCCCTAACCACTAGGCCACCACTGCCCATGTTTGTTGATGATATTGTGATCTGCAAAGAGAGTAGGGAGCAGCTTGAGGAAAAACCTGGAGAGATTTATAGGGAGTAGGACAAAGATGAAAGGGAGGAAAGTGGAGTGGCTACGATGCAGGGAGTAGAGTTGACAAAGGTGGAGCAATTTAAATACTTGGGATCAACAGTTCAGAGTAACGGAAAATGTGGAAGAGAGATAAAGAAGAGTGCAGGCAGGTTGGAATATGGACTCCATGGACTAATATATATATATATATATATATATATATATATATATATATATAATATATATATATATATATATATATATATATATATATATCCATATATATATATATATATATATATATATATATATATATATATATATATATATATATATATATATATATATATATATATATAATCAATAGATGGGCTGGCGACCTGTCCCGAAGTGCGTCCGTCCTCGCCCTGTAATGCGCTGGGTTTGGACACAGCAATTCCCACGACCCGTTTGGATAAGCGGCAGAAAATGGATGGATGGATGGATATATATATCAAATCAATATTTGGTGTTTCTACCTTTTGACTTCAAACCAAAACCAATTCTTATGGCTCCCACAGAGGCCCTGAATCTCAACATCACCCGAGTGTGTCTGGGATTACATGAAGAGACAGAAGGATGTGAGAAGCCTACATCCACAGAAGATCTGTGAAGTTAGTTCTCCAAGATGTTTGGAACAACCTACCAGCCGAGTTCCTTAAAAAACTGTGTGCAAGTGTGCCTAGAAGGGTGTTGATGCTGTTTTGAAGGCAAAGAATGGTCACACCAAATATTGATTTGATTTAGATTTCTCTTTTGTTCATTTACTGCATTTTGTTGATTGATGAAAATAAATGATTAGCACTTCCATTTTTGAAAGCATTCTTTGTTTACAGCATTTTTTCCACACCTGCCTAAGGTTTTTGCACTGTACTGTGTGTATATATATATATATATATATATCCATCATTTTTCCGTCTAGGCGAGGACGGGGGCAGCACCCTGGACAGGTCGCCAGCCATCGCGGGGAGGGAGTGGGACGGGCGGCACCTTGCTCAAAAGGAATTTTCAGGGCAGCCTATTGGAAGAGGGCCCCGATCCTCCAGCTGGCGCCTAACCACTAGGCGCACACTGCTATTATATATATATATATATATATATATATATATATATATATATATATATATATATATATATATATATATATACTCTTATATCTTTATATATATATATATATATATATATATATATATATATGAATTTAAAAGCAGCCTAGTGATGATTGGAACACAGCACAGCTTTCTCTGCATTCAAGCCATACACACCATGCAGCAGTGGGTGGCCATACATCCAGCGCCCGGGGAGCAGTGTTGGGGACGGTGTATTGTTCAAGGGTATCTCATAGCAACAGTAACTATAGCATATAAACAGTACCTGGGCGTTAAACTGTTCAGAAGATTGAACAGGAAACCAAAGTACTTCAGAGAATGTGAAATAAATGGGCAAATATTATGTAACCATATTCAACAAAATCTTTCATGTAACTGATTGTATATCCATTATAGTTGCTGATGTTCTGGCAATATAGGCAATATGTATTTTTTGGAGGCATTATCATTCATAATCAAGGAGGTTCACAGAGGATCATTCTACTTTTAGACCTTGAAAAACTGAAGAGCTCTGAAATGTAAAAAATATTTCAAATTAAGAATCATACACCAAGTATATCCAAGTAAGCTGTATGCCTACAAATCAGCTGCCTCTCATCTGGTAGAATGATTCCAGTTTTCCAGTCCTGATTTTACCCCTGCTTTATTCTACTGATTTAAAAAGACTTGTGAATTTATCTGACTTACTAGTTCTTAGTACTAGTTCATATAAGTCATTTTTTTCCTCCAATACTGTTCAACCTCTCATACAATTCACCATACACTTGATCTTTAACCTTTGCCTCTACTTTCTTCACCCTGTGCCTCATCTCCTTGTACACATGATGCAGAAATATAGATACATGAATTTATCACCTTAAGACTAGATTACTGTAAAGTTTTGTTGTTAGGATGTTCTAGTTAAAGCCTTCATAAACTCCAGTTAGTCCAGTACACAGCAGCTAGAGTCCTTACAAGATCCAGAAAATTTGATCACATTCATCCGATATTATCTAGACTCCACTGGCTTCCTGTGAAATTCCACATCGACTATAAAATTTTACTACTAACTTACAAAACCTTAAATGGCCTCGCTCCCGAGTATCTATCCAAGCTTATCTCTAGTTATGAACCATCAAGCTCACTTAGATTGCAAAGTGCTGGCTTTCAAACAATTCCCAGAATTTTGAAAACAACAATAGGGGGAAAAACCTTTTCATTCAAACACACACCCCCCCCCCCCCCTCTCTCTCTCTTTGGAACATCCTTCCAGCTACTTTCCAGGACTCAGACACACTCTCAGTATTTAAGTCCAGGCTAAAGACTTAGGCAGGCTTTTAGTAATGCATTTTCCTATGAGTTAAGAGATGTAGATTCAGGGGTTCACGGATACAGAGAATTACAGTAAATTGGGATGTTGGTGCTGCCGGCCCACCAGTCTCATGTGATCACTCAGGTTTGTTGACGGTGGCGTGGGGGGATGCCAGTGTCTCAGGGTGCTCTTGTGTTTGTAACCCTCGGTTCTGTCCTTTCTAGTCAGGCTGTAATAGCGAGTTTGCCGGATTCACAGTACTGCACTCTATAAATTTGTGGTTTGTACAATGTGAGTCCAAAACAGATCTAATTCCTTACTCTCTGTTTGAGATGGATGGCTTTTCACATTCTTTATGGTGGACAGCTTAGGTATTTCCAGAAAGCAAGTCCATCATTAACTGTGAGGGTTTCATGAACTCCATACGAGCTACTCCACCAAGTTGATGAAACCACTATCATCAGTTTTCTTTCCTCACCTAAACACCACATCAGACTGGATCATCTGCATGAGCTGCTGCCATTAAGATTAGCAAAATTTTCACCCACTCAGGCAGAGCCACCAGTATAAGTGCACCGATCTTCACAAACGGACTCTTTTATTGTGACTCATGTTTACTAGAAGTCATCTCTTAATTAATTATAAAATGCAAAATTTTCCTTTTTTGTTTCTGGTGTCCAGAGGAGGATGAATTCCCCTTTTGGGTCTTGGTTCCTCCCAAGGTTTCATCCTCCTGTTTTGGGGATTTTTTCCTTGCCTCTGTCACCCTTGGCTTACCCAACTGGGGCCTGGACCCAGTTTTTGTAAAGCTGCTTTGTGACAACAGTTGTCAAAAACGCTATATAAAAAAAGTTGACTTGACTTGACTTGACTAGGCCTGTCTATTTTCTTCATCACTCTGGCTATCCCACTTTATTTGCTTGCCTCTTCTTCTGGACTTCTGGGTTCCAACACCAGGTTTCCTTATCCTCCTTCTTCCTTCCAGATCTCAAACCAAGTACCCTTTTCCACTTTAGCAGTAGTTGCCCAGCAAAATGGTACCTCTAAACTACCTGCCAGAGCCTGTCCTAACTCCTGCATGAATTCCTTCTTTACCTTCCACCATTTTATCCTCAACATTGCCCACAGTTTCCTCTTCTTCTTAACCTTCAAGGTCATCCAACCATCCTATACTGATTAGCTACACTCTTGAGCATCACTACTTTGCAGTCTCCAATCTCCTTCTGACTGACCCTCCTGCTAAGGATATAATCCACCATCTTCCTCAACTCTCGTATGTAACCCTGTGCCCCTCCTCTTCTTAGAATAAGTATTAACTACAGCCATTTCCATCGTTTCCACAAAATCTACAACCATCTGACCTTCAGCATTCCTCTCCTTAACACCATACCTACCCATCACCTACTCATCACCTCTGTTCCCTTCACGAACTTGTCCATTAAAGTCAGCGCCAATCATCACTCTCCATTGGGTACACTCTTTCACTTCATCTAACTCACTGCAGAATTCTTCTTTCTCCTCCATTTCACAACCAACTTGTGGGGCATAAGCCCAGCATTCAATATCACACCTTCAACTTCCAGCTTCAAACTCATCACCCTATCTGACACCCTCTTCACCTCCAAAACACTCTTCACATGCTCTTCCTTCATTCCTCCTTCCATTGACATTATGGTAAAACAATTTAAACCCTCCTCCAATACTCCTGGCCTTACTACCCTTCCATCTAGTCTCTTGCACACACATGTATTATTATTATTTATTCTTTATTATATTGCCACAATTTGACATATTCAACTGCACATCAGCTTAAGTAAAGCAGTAAACACTGACCTCAGGGGGCTCCATGTTTATGGTCTGATTGACATTGTGCTGTGTGAGGCTTTGTTCTTTTGTACATGTTAATCAGCTTAGGACTGTGACCAGTTATTACTGGAATCTGGTAGATAATTATTACTATTGAGAATAAATTACAATTTCTATTTATTTGCTGACATTAACATTTTAGAAATAAAAAAAACATGAAATAGATAATATGCCTTAACTTGTGTACAATATGATATTTCTTTGCATATGCATATGATATTTCACAGCTAATAATCAATACCTGCACATTAAAATGGCTATGGTGTGGTCTACCCCAAATGCAGTCATCCAAAGTAGCTAGCGATGGTCAAACCCAGATTATAGTGTAAAAACTTAGTGGAGAGCTATTTCTGGTGGAAAACAAAACTGTTGGAGCCTTAAAACTGGTGGAAAACAAAACAAAAAAAAAACTGACGAGAGACAAACTGCCAGGCTGTAAACAGAGCAAGTACGTCTCTCAAGATAAAGGAAAAGGGGATTCTAAACCCTAATGTGAATGTGTGTGTAGGTGTTTATGTGATAACTTTCTCTTTTTGTGGTTGTCTTCTCTCATTCTGAGATGAAACTCGAGAGGTAAACTCAAAGGCAGCACCAGCAAACACAATGAGATAATGCTCAGGGGTTTAACTCCAACATGCAAAGACAAAAAAATGACTTCACTAAATCACTGGCAAAGTCATGATGCTACCCAGCAAGCCCTTACACAGGGGAAATGACAGCTGTAGGAAATTACTCCTCATTAGTGCGGCTCACTTGCTGGTCTCCCTACAGCTGTCTGACTCCCCCTAGCGGCTGGGTGGGAACAAATTCTTACAATAATCTTCAGAGGTATGACCAGAGAACCCAAACTTTTTATTCATAGCGAATGAATTTCAGAGAATGTTGAAAAAATGGGCAAAATAACAACATCAAATAATCTTTCATGTTTAGTGGATTGCATATTCATAATAAGTGGAGACAGCTTTTGTTTTTTTCTCTTGCTTTGGAGGCTTTTTCCATTATAATCTGGAAGGTTCTGTGAGGGTAATTCTACTTTTAAGCTGTGGAAGACTCTTAAACACCAAAGAGCCCTAATAAGGTTTGTAGAGTTTCCTCATCATGTAGAGGTTTTATGCTGATTAAATGATTAAAGAGCAATTCAGGTTGTTTTATTTTTAACAATGTTGGTGAAACATGGTCCAATGAGTTTGAGGCATTTAGAGACTTCATATGTTTCTGTACAATTTGGAATTCATTCTGATTCTGCTGTTTGCAATAAAAAAGGAATTGTTCCATTACCACTGACTGCCACAAAAATGACAGTGAAAAGCTGGGTATTTTACTCCTGCTATCATGAAAAATTGTATCGTCATTGTTCATATTTATCATAATCGTTATCAAAATATGCTTTTCTGAGCAAATCATCAACAATACTTGAAGAACACTCACCAAAAGCATTTGGTCTCAGTATAGAGAAACATTTGTCCTATTAGTTATTTGACTTATTTTATGTGTTTTTACTGTAAAGTGCTAAATGCTAAAATGATTTGTAAAAAAAAAAAAACACATATATTATGATGGTAGGCTTTTAAAATGTGTCCGTTCCAACAACCTTTTTGTCAGTTCCAACAACTCAAATGGAATGAAATTCTTATCCACTTTTATAGGATCCTCTAAAGTAGTACTGCCTTAAGCTGTGCAACAGCTGAAAAAAAAAAACTTGACTGTGTCCTTAGCTTTGAGACATACAGTAATCTGCAAAAGTCTTGAGCCCTCCTCATTTCTTTATATTTTGCTTCCAAGGAACAGACATTCTTTTTTTCCCTCATTGTCAGAGGATTGTTTTCTGAGTTTGTAAGCCACACAGTGGTCTTCCTATGAATCGTTCAAGCAAAACAAAGACATCTGCAATGCAAATGTGCAAATGATTCCTGCTGATCAGGTTGGGGATTAGTAACACTTGAAAAAATTCACAAACTGTCCTTTGGCTGGAGGACTGGAATTTTTGCATTGCAAAAAATACTTTCCTACAGTGGTGAATATATTTAATGTGTTAAATTTGAATATGCACAGTCAAATGACATTTTGTTAATTTTGTAAATGAAAATAAACACTTATATTGTAAGAAATAGAGATACATCTTATAACAGGTAACATCTAACTCTGCACATTGCTTAGAATATAGATATTGCAACTGTTTTATTTGATTTGTATGGACTGCAGTTAAAACAATCCCACTATAAGTCTTAAACAAAATCCACATATCTGTGCCACCTTAAAGAAAGCTTGGTTGTGGTCTGAGTGGACTGTGAGAGGTTTTGGGGATGTTTTTCCATAAACATCTGTTTGACTCCTTGAGTTTGTTAGCCACTAATAGTATAAATTAGTATAAAAAATGCATAAACTAGTTTTGTTTTATTTGTTATTTTAATTAACCTTTTCTTTAACTTCATATAACTTCTTTGGGAGACTTAAAAATGAAAGGTATTGGCTTTAACATCATTTTATAAACAAAGTGCAAATAATAAAACTAATACCAAAACCACTGGGGCAGTGGTGGTCTAGTAGTTAGGGACTAGGTCCCGGGATTGAATCCCACACCAGTAGGTTGCCCAGAGGTACCAATGAGCAAGGTACCATCCCCGTCACTGCTACTTTAAATAAATTTACTTTAAATAGCTTCCCCCTGCTGCACAGTGTGGGTAAAAGCAAAGGTTGAATTTAGTTGTGGCTCACTGTGTGCTGTACAATGTTTCACATTGACACAAACAGTCAATTTCATCTAATATTTAAAGCCCTTTTTAAAATCCACTTTCTACAAAATATGGTTTGTGTAATTTGCTAGATTACTAATTATTGAGGTTTTTAGAAACCATATGTGCTCTACATATATCGTTTCTATAAACCATATGTGCTCTTGCCATATCAGGTCTAATACACAGGTCTAATCCTATTCTTGAGGAAATAAAAAGGGGTCATGAACCTGAGCCAGCTTCTTTTAGGACACCCTGGACAATCAGAGCACAAAGTTTGCTAACAGGAACTGTCCCCTGAAGCAGAAACAGCTACTAGAACACCATAGTAACTATGTGCATTAATCATTAAATCATGCATTCAAAAGTTCATAATGCCAAAATGTAAGCTCATTGGATTTTAGGTCAAATAAATGAGATAGATAACCTTCTAAGAAGGTAAATGAAGATGAATGATGTAAAAAATGAAGCATTTTGCATTACCAACCAGTAGACTTTACTTGGACCAACTGCGATTTAAAGATATTACAGAATGGCAGGAGACAGCTGTAGAAGTGTACCCTCATTGAAAACACACATTGTATGTAATCTTTCATTGCTGTGTGTGCCATTGTATGGTTAAAAAGCCTTTAAATGTTTCTTCTACCTTCCTGAAATCTATCAAATGTAAAATATTATTTACTATTTGTTCTCTGCCTTCACAGTCAGGAACACAGGCAATGTATATAGTATATATTTTAATGTACCACTTTAAAAATATAGTAATATAAATATAGTAATGCCTGTATCTTTTGTAAACTTCTTGATCCTTAAATTAAATGCCACTTATAAAAAATAATCAGTGTTTGAATTTTGTCAAACATTTTAAGGATGTGCAGGAATGGTGTACAGATAAATAAAAAAAATGTTTTCTCTTGTTCCTGTTGGTTAAGGTAATGTTTTCCAAACATTACAGTGGCCCTTACAGTGAATTACACTGTCCTGCACCTTTAAGTGTTCACACTGGCCAATGTATCAACTCAGCAGCAAAAGCTCCACTGGCCTACCAGTGTAATACAGTATCTTAGAAGCTACTGAGCTGTTTAAACCAGTTTATAAAATAAAAACATCACTTTACTTGTTTTTCTTGTTTCTTTTTGTTTTTTTTTCTTTTGGACCATTCACTAATCACAGTGTAAAGGACAGCTGATGCATGAACAGGCCTTGATGATTGGTTGTCCATAGAGGTGTGGTAGATCAATGGAAAAGGATTAGTGTTGCCTAATGTATACACCATGTTCCCAAGGACCTCACCTGTGACCTTGCAAGACATCACAGGTTAAGGGTCTCAGGGACACAGAGTCATACTCTGGGTCATAGTCTTGGAACTCTCAGACTTCATAGATAGCGTCCATATGTATCTTCCTTTCAGTTTTTCCTGGAAAGGATAGACAACATCTTGGTCTTTGCATTTTAAATGAACATAATACATTTTATTCTGTTAACCCTTTAAAGCCCTGCATTGGTTCTAGTGTTGATTTTCTAAGCAGCTCTCTAGGCTTTCTCTATGTTTATAAATTCCCCTAATTAAGTAATGGAATAGCAAGGCCAACTAACCAACTCTTTTTGGTAAGCACTGAAGACCTTTGGGTTTGAGATCAGCAGAAGAATATGAGAGGAGAGATCAGATTTTCAGTTTTTATTTAATTGTGGTATTTGATACACAGAACATAGCACTTTTGTATGTGACTACCCAGCTTTACAAGTTTTCTAAGGCAAAATGTGAGGCTGACAGGTGTTTATGTCCTATAAATTGCTCTTAATATCTGCTTTGCTTTGAAGCTTTGTATTTCACCTATGAAGACTGCATTTGTTGAGGGGAAATCCTTTAAATCATTCAGAAACATTGGG
>JABMDN010000628.1:2500-36627 GCA_017165825.1 Hepsetus odoe | reverse complement strand
CTCACAAGTAGGTTGCCCTGAGGTACCCCTGAGCAAGGTACCATCCCCGTCACTGCTCCCCGGGCGCTTTCAATAGCTTCCCACTGCTGCACGGTGTTTGTGTGCATGGGTTAAAAGCAGAGGTCCAATTTCGTTGTGGTTCACGTTTGCTGTGCTGTGACCTCGCAGTGACAAGGGTTGTCACTTTCACTTTTCACTTTCAGAGCGACTTCCATGTCCTAATCACAGGGACAGTCCCCCCTGGAGCAACTCAGGGTTAAGGGTCTTGCTCAGGGACCCAGTGGTGGTAGTGCTAGAGGTGGGATTCGAACTCTTGAGCCATAGTATCCTACCACTAGACCACCACAACCCTAAAAACAAAAAGCCCACTGGCTTGCTGGTAAAGAATTTGAAACAAATGTTACAAAGTTATTAACGTGATGAAAACCAGCTCTAAGCTTTAACCCCTTCTCTTCTAAACTTTATACTTTATAATTCATTATATATGAGGTAACTGCTGTAAATCTATTCATATAAATGAATAGATATTTTTTGTAAAATCAATTAAATAAATTAAAAAAACCTTCATTTTAAGATTTTTTTTACCATAATCACTACTGGCAAATAATCAATTAATTAATAAATAAATGAATAATATACAAAATATAGTTTTTGTTATTATCATTGTGATATTATTATTGTTGTTGTTGTTATTATACATATGTATTTGGTTCTAGCTCCTCAGCCTTCTGAATCTTTGCTTTCCAGAAAATCCCCCCTCCTCATTTCTGTAACTGTGGAGGATGGAGAGGATGTAGAGCGGGAGAGGAAGAAGGCGACTCTTGCAGCAGATTCTAGCAGCAGTGAACAATACTACGACATTCAGAACAACCTCAGTGTCCCTCATCTAACCTGGAAAAAATAACAGCCTTTGTCTCTACCTTAAACACTGCAGCTATACAGAAAGGCTGTTTACATGTAAACTGATGATCCTGCACTTTATACAACTTCCAGGGCAGATGAGGCAGAAACCTATCATAAAACCTAGAAAGCCACTGGTACCATCTATTGGCACAGATTATTACTACATCACTACTTGTGCACACTTTCCATCTTTGAAAATGAATACCCAAATTAAAGAGCACTTTCACCCCCTAAGATTTTGCACAATAGTCAATATTCCAGCTTGATCTACATATTACTAAAACTACTAATTATACTTTTAAAGGTAATGCTTTGACAATTCCGTCACACAAACTCACAGATGAATAAAACCCTTTTTCAAAAATGAAGCAGGCTGTATAGGAAGATAATTGTGTAATCTATAATGGCAGCACATGTACAGTGTTTCCCTAACCAATGAACAGGGCTCATTCTGGGACCAGCAGAATCTAGGACACCTTTTAAAGCTGGAAAATTACATATACTGTAGTCCTTACTTTTTTCAGTGTTAAAAGCTAAAATAGGCTTAGTGGTCAGTGTTTCAGCTGGACAATTGCTTTGTTTCTACACTTGTTGGGCATTTTATCAGAAACACCCACCACGTAGGTGCACTTTTTAGGTTTACAGTCACTGATTATACCCTATCAGTTGCTGCGCAATTTATTAGAGTTTAATTTATCAGGTACTATTTGGAAAATGGGCCATTCTCACCAGAGCAGTGAGACTAATACGGTAATTGCAAGGCAGCAGGTTTCGCTGGTACACAAACTACCAGAGCAGTATTTTTTGGATGAACAAGGTAAAGTGGTGAATAATTGTTACAATCTCTACCTGTAAACCTACAAAGTGCATCTGCAGTGCTGTACAGTTTTAGGCAGCTTGGCTTTTAATGAAAATGCATAAGTTGGACACGATTAGAAGAATGCAGGAATGGTTCCTGTCTTCTGCACACCAGCCTCTCTGAATTTCATTTAATGAAGGATTAATTAGACTAAGGAGCTCCTGAATGGTCTCACAAGGAGAGCTATGGAAACAGTTTAAAAAATACACTGTCAAAGCAATCATAATGTATTGTTTTTTCTGCACTTGTTCCAATATTAGTGCTTTTTATCAAATCAAATATTCAATAGCCATGTCATTTTCTGCCTAAGAGTTTTGCACTGCATTATACATGAAAGGTGTTCCTGTTAACATGTCAAATTACTGTCAATTCAAAGTGTGCCTAACAAACTGACAAAGGTGTATATTGTAAGTTATAACCAAGAGATTCTGTTCTTTTATACAGTGTGTAAATGTATATAGCGCATCCAACATGGTCTTTAGCTGTGTATTTTTTGTTTGACAGTGTTTTCATGGGCTTTGAAGAGATGTATGAAGTGGTAGAGCTTGCTTCTTCCACCAAAACGAGCCTTAACTGATACGTCACTGTAAAAACCACCAGGCATCTTTGTGGGTTCACAGTGTGGAATTAACTCATTGAACTGTAATGGTGAAAATGTATTTCTGCTAGCTTTCTCCCAAGATCACACCATCAATAACTGGGATTGGATGTAAATAAGATGCGCATGGGAAAGGGATTTGCTTTGATGTTATTTCTAAGATACTGAAGGACTTACCTGCTTGTGTGCAGTTTTGGTCTGTCCCTGTCTATATTATGCATAATTTCTCCAGTTTCTCTCAATGAATGTCCATCTGCTTAGTCAAGAGTCCCGCCAGTGACATTTAACAGTCTTAGTCACATGATCATAGTTGACCATGAAGCACATTTAGTAGTTATTCTGTCATAAATTATACACCTTCTCATTATCCCAACATTTTACAGTAGTTCTTTACACATTAATGTAAATACAACTGTGGATGTATGAATGTACAGACTGAAGCAAGCCTTGATGTCTGAGTGAGCTACAGAGAAATGATACAGTCTCAGAGAAAAATAGCAAAGGTCTTGTTATGACTTTACAGTGAAAGTGCCACTTTAACATGTTTATACAGACTGAAGAAATGCATCCATAAAGTTAAAATCTTGACATTTAAAGGGCACATATCTTACATAGAAGTACATTCTAACATTTGTATTGGCTGCAGCAAAAACTGGTAAAATTGATAATACGTCTTACCAATTGCCAGTCTCTCTTTATCCATTAGATGTAAACAAGTTGTTATTGTTACCAAGCCTTTAGGGTTAATGTATGTAAATGGTTCAAATCCAGTCCAAGCTGGAACACTCCTTGTGTGTAGTCCATATATGATGAAAAATCTTTTCTATGATATAGGCCCTTTAAAACAGTTCAGAAATATTCTCAATAAACTCTCATTACATTTTACTTACTTTAACTTAACAGCCTGCATTGCCAGTATGGCAGTGTCACTGGTGGCTTGAGAATGGTGGAATGAATGACCCTGTAAGAAGATTGAGAGTTGTATGAATACAAATGAAAATAAATTCTCTTAATGGGATGAGTATTCTTATATTTATCCCTCTTTCCCTGTCTTGTCACTTGCTGCAACTAAAAGTTATTCCCATTAGGTGCGGAGCCTGTTCCAGTTTTGTGGTGGGCAAGATTCCGGCTGATGTAAAAACTCCTTGCTGGAAGAAAAAAAGGAAAAAAGTTTCCAACTGATTGAGTTTGTTGACTGAGCCAAAGTTGAAGCATTCGTGCTCAGCTCTTTGCTGAATGGTTGGGCCGTGTGCCTAATTTTGCTGTCATTGATTGGTGGTCTGAGCTCAGCAGTCGGCATGACTGTTACCACAGCGTCTGAGCTAGGGCTGGGGCCGGGGCCGGGGCCGGGGCTGGGGCCGGGGCCGGGGCCGGGGCCGGGGCGGGGGCCGGGGCCGGGGCCGGGGCTGGGACTTGGCGAGCTGGGGCTGAGCTTGGCTATTGGATGCCACAGTATAACCCAAACCATGGACCAGAAAAGTCAACCTTTACTTATACAAAAAACTATATTGTTTATATATATATATATATATATATATATATATATATATATATATATATATATATATATATATATGTATATACCTACACACACAAACACACATAATAGTCCTATTATCATATGCATTTAATGGTGTGGAAATGTTTAGATGGCGCTGTAGGTGGAGGTAAAGGATGCTGAGTGAAGCTGTGGCTGCGCCGTCCGTGGTGCAGAGGCAGCCAGACAGCCTGCTGCAGCTGAGCCAAGAAGTGATGAGAGAGAGAGAGAGAGAGAGAGAGAGAGAGAGAGAATTGGGGACAGCGTAGAGAGAGAGAGAGAGAGAGAGAGAGAGAGAGAGAGAGAGAGCGCGAGCGACGTTGGTGGGACACTGTATGGGGGGGGGGGTTGTTGGGACAGTGTAGAGAGAAACAGAGAGAGAGAGAGATGTTCCAGAAGTCCGTTTGTAATAAATGCGCGTAGTTTTCTTCGTTACTCAAAAACAAAACCTCGTTTCTGCTGATGCAGGAGAAGCTGCCTTGACCTTCGTGTTAGTTTCTCCATCTTGACCAACTGCTTTTTTCAGCTCCGTAGCGGAAAGGGGACGGTTGTTCCTTTTTTTTTTTTTTTTTTTTTTTTTTGCTCACACTGTATTTTTTTGCTTTTGTGGTCAAACGAGTCTCAGGGAGAGTCTGTCGCTTCCCACCCGCCGTTTCGTCACCTCTGTTCCAGCTCTGTGGTACTGCAGCACTTCATCCATCCATTCGTTTATTTGTTTGTTTTCGTTTGTGCATCACGACTGTGGTACATTTTTATTTTTGGAGAACTCATGAAGCACTTCAAATATAAACACCGCAGTTTATTTTTTGGCTTATAATTGCTCTCTCTCTCTCTCTCTCTCTCTCTCTCTCTCTCTCTCTCTTTCAGTCCATCCCGTCTCCTCCTCAGCACCTGCCGTCGACATGTAAGTATGAATTATTTCTGCCCCAACAAATCCTATTTTACTGCATTATATATTGCCTTTTCTTCCATAGAATGTGAATAATATGTTTGCAAGCCTTTTTTTATTATTGTTTTTGGAGTAAATAATATGAATGTATTATGTTTTATGAAGCTCAAAATAGTTATGAAAATAAGGCTCTCCTACCATTTTGAATAAAACATAGGGATAAAACTAAATCGCGACAAATAAATGCCTTTAAAGGCCATCCTTAAAGACATCCTGCTGAAGTGTTGTCAGCTGAAAGCCCAAAAGAAAATAAAGGATTACATTTGAATGAAAAGATGTCGAAAGCCTTCTTGTAGAAGGTCTGTGAACATTGATGAAGAACTTTCTTGCACAGTGCAGTGAACTCTGAGTGAGATCTGAGCCACATTCAAGTCTGTATCAGTTAGTCTTATTAGTCTAGGTGGATGAAGAGGCCAAAATTGTGCTTAATAATGATCTGACGCAAACATTTCAGTCAGCCGAATTTGCCCTGATTTGAGATGGCCTGAGCTCCACATTTCCTCCTCTGAGCAGGTCAGCCCCTTCCCCAGATGCTGCTGCCAGCCCTGGTGCCCCCGGGGCTCCAGAAGGTGAGGGGGGACCATCCTCTGCCGCCCCAAACCTCACCAGCAATCGCCGCCTCCAGCAGACGCAAGCCCAGGTGGATGAGGTGAGCATCATGAATGAAGAAAGAGGAGACAGGTTTTTACTAGACCTTATAGGATAGAGATGACACCTGATACATGGACAGATGGATGGACAGGGTGCTGGTGGTCTAGTGGTAGGATACTCTCCTCAGGTATGAATCCCACCTCCAGCACTACCATCATTGGGTTCCTGAGCAAAACCCTTAACCCCAAGTTGCTCCAGGGGGGGACTGTCCCTGTAGTGAAGAAAAAGTCGCTCTGGATAAGAGCGTCAGCTAAATGCCGTAAATCTAGATAGAAACGATGGAAAGACAGAAAGATAAACAGATGTCTGACAATTAGACAGAGAGACAGACAAAGTGAAAACCCTTGTCATTGCAAGGTCACAGCACAGCAAGCATGAACCACAATTAAATTGGACCCATGCACACAAACACCATGCAGCAGTGGGCAGCTATTGAAAGCGCCCAGGGAGCACTGACGGGGACAGTACCTTGCTCAGGGGTACCTCAGGGCAACCTACTTGTGAGGGAATCAAACCCACAATCTTCTGATGCAGTGCCAACTCCCTAACCACTAGGCCACCACTGCCCATGAGACTGTGAGAAAACTTTCAAATGAGGGGCACTAGATCATTCAGTATCTTGGGAGCCATTAGAATGAGTCAGGCTGTGACTTGCAAAAAGAAAGATGTGATGATTTCGTCAACAGAAATTGAAAAAAATAAACAATGGAACTATGTGGGGTAAATTATTTTTCAGTTTTTCTTTTTCCTAACTGGAAGCAATGGACCAGTATACCAAAATTACACTGGTTGTCTTGTAAGTTATATTAAATTAACATAAACCTATTTCACCTTGATTGAACTCCTCTAGGTGGTGGATATCATGCGTGTGAATGTGGACAAGGTACTGGAGAGGGATCAGAAGCTGTCAGAGTTGGATGACCGGGCTGACGCGCTGCAGGCTGGAGCCTCGCAGTTTGAGAGCAGTGCTGCCAAGCTGAAGAACAAATACTGGTGGAAGAACTGCAAGGTGGGTCTTTTAAAATGTACTTCAATGTGCATGAGTCTGACAAATCCATTTTGGTCTCACTACTCAGAAACAAAAAGGGACTTTGGAGCTGGCATTTTAAGTGTTTGAGTCTATGAAACGTCACTTGGTTAAAATCTAGTATGACGGGTAAAATCTAGTATTACTTGTCTTCTTTGCAATGGAGCTTTTCTTCATTGTCGGATGTTCTCGCCATTAAAAACCATGACATATCTATCCTCTACGCACCTCCAGAGCCTGCATCCTGCATCAGAAGTTCTATTATAAAGGTATTAGAAGCACTACTGCAGATGCCTTAAGCCACAGTCAATGGTTTGTGCCACACGGCAGATACAGTACAAATATCATTGAAAGTGGCACAGAAAAGTAGTCCTGTAAAGCTCAGTTGTTTTACAGTCTACCACAGAGATTTAAGACCTTTCAGTGGATTTATCACTTTTTTTTGTCTGTGGTGTCTTCGGAAACTCTTTATTTTTGAGCTAAAAAAGTAAAATAAGTTCATTTAACACAATAATAGAAGGTTAGAGTGTTGCTCAGACACTGGCAAGATTTTGATTTCCTCTTTTTCCCCCTTTTGAAAAAAAAAACGGCAGCAATTGTGAAGATATATTTTTATTGTGGTTAACGTCTATAACTATAAACAGAAAAATCTTCTTACATTCAAGTGAATTAAGGTTACAAATAAAACCCTGTATCTCCAAAATGATAAAATTATATGGGATATAGTTTTTCTTATTATAGACATTGGATGTTGTTATGATGTTGAATGTGGAGAATGACTATCAAACTACCGTTCACTGAAATTTTAGGTCCTTCTGAAAAACGAACAGGCCTGCACACAATATCACTTCTGTTCATGTGTCATTGAGTTCTTTCATTAGCAGTATAGAGGAGTCTGCTGCTGGTGCTGGCACATACTCTAGTGCTGACTCAGTGCTGGAATGTTCTCATTTAAGAAAAAACGAAACCCAATGCAGCTCAACCTATAAAATCACTAGTCAGAGTGACTAACAGAAGGTGACTGTTGTATCAAAACCTCATTTTTGGTAGTATTTACTGAAATATTTTAACATGATTTAAACATGACAGCTACACTTTATGTAGTATTAACAATTTAATGACAAGTGACCTAGCATTAAGAGTCCAAAAAAAATCTTGTCAGTTTAATTAATCAATTTACAATTAAGAACAGTTCAATATCTAGGTACTGATTTAAGGACAATACTGGCAAAAAATGATTATTTCCTTAATATTTATATGATGACAAAAGTAGTTTACATGTTTTAAAAAAATTGTTTAGTAGTTGTTAATAGTAGTTTAATAGTAATGTCCTACATGGCGGGTCTGGTTCCTAATTGTTCCTAATTTACAGTGAACAATGCCAACCAAAATGCCTTCTACACAGCAGATTTCTTCAGGAATAGTTTGAGGAACATGACTCCTCACTTTGCAGCTTTTATATGATTTTTTATATGTATGTGCACACTATATAGATGAATACAGAATGATGGTTTAAAGTTGTGACGAACATTCCTGTTCCTGTAACTGAATAAAGCTGCTCTTATAGACATGGTGGCCATCTTGTGTGAATCAGTGATGATGGTGTATTTGGCTCAGATCCACTCAGCGTTACTTTACATATTACATTTTTATCCCTTCATCCAGCCCTCTGTCAATCCAACAGTATAAATTTATAACCTCCCCCCACATCTCCTTCCTCTTCTCTTGTCCCCACACCCACTGCCTTTTCACCCAGATGGCTGAAAAACCCCTCATCCAATCAGGACTGTTGTGGGGGGAGGGTGCTTCTAGCCTCAATCTGGATTACAGCACGACTGGATTAAAACCCAGCTGTGATTTGTGATGTAACTGCCACTAATAATAATCCCCCCTCTCTCCTGCTCTGTCTGTTTCACGCTCTCTTTTACAAGCACTCACCACCTCTGCATTTCCCTCTCTAATTTCCCTGCATGCCAGTGTCTACAATTAAAATAAACTACTCCCATAAAAAAAAGAATTCTCTTTTCCGCTTTGCATCCTTATTTATTTTTTGTTTCACATGTATGTGGAGTAGTGTGAATGATGATCCTGGTGATGCTGTTATTTACATATTTTTAACCCTCTTGCTGTTATTTTAAACACAAAATGTTCACACCATGCACTTTCAAACTGTGAAAATGTTCACACCAGGGCACCATCAAATAGTGAGAGTAAAATGAAAATCAGTGCAACTTAATGTTAAAAGTCAAATTATAACACACCATTTTCTAATAACTAGAGATTCCCCACCTGAAATCTTTAAATGTGCATCTTGTTAGGTAAACAAGTTTTTTTTGGTTCCCCACTATCTAGGACATTTTTCATCCAGCAGGTGTTTTCTCTTTTGAGCACCCACTAATGGATGTCTGTGGCATTGCTGGGATGCAGGCTTGCAGTGTTTTACAGTTTTCAACCAGTTTTGTTATATCAGAACTTCAGAAGCTTTATTGCTTTATTTATCACTTTTTTCCTTTAGTCAACAAATTTGACCCAGATCATCCGAGGCTTTTATTAAATGGATCAGTTGTATTGCATCAAATCATAAAGGTCTTATTCTGACTTGTTTGAACAACAATAAAGTTAACTTAAAATTTTAATTTACCATATTTACTTTTTTAGTTAATATCCCTGACCATTTTGAACTGCTCATCATATTAAAAAAGAAAATCATGCTGTTTTACTTTGAGACAGATTACTTAGGATGCTAGCATATACTGATGTTGATGTCTGTTTATGTTGTCTGATGAACTGTCATATTTATTCATTCTAAACATTGGTATTCAGCTCTGTATTTTGCATTACATTATCTTATCTACTTAAGAGTGGTGGTAGTCTAGTGGTAGGGTACTTGCCTATGGACCTATGGCTCAAGGTTGCAGGTTCAAATCCAATCTCTACCACCACTGGGTCCCTGAGCAAGACCCTTAACCCTGAGTTGCTCCAGGGGGACTGTCCCTGTAATTAGGAAATGGAAGTTGCTCTGGATAAGAGCATCTGCTAAATGCTGCAGATGTATTGTAAATGCTTTCTCCTTAAAGGCAGAAACACTTATCTCATAAACTATACTTTTCATGATCAAATGCTTTGTATGAAGACAGCTTTTGTAACAATGTAGAAAATTATTTTTAAAAAGTTTAGCTATTCATTTACATTTACATTACATTTTTACGTCATTTAGCAGATGCTCTTATCCAGCGTGACTTCCATGTCCTAATTACAGGGACAGTCCCCCTGGAGCAACTCAGGGTTAAGGGTCTTGCTCAGGGACCCAGTGGTGGAAATGCCAGAGGTGGGATTCTAACCTAATGAAAGGAGTAAGAGCTTCAATTGATGACTCAGTACTCACTCCTTGGTACTAGAGAATGAAGATGCATGTGGTTAGTGCAAGAGAAAAAGGAAGTGCTTTTTAAGAGGTGGTGGTGGTCTAGTGGTAGGGTACTTGCCCTATGGATCAAGGGGTCCCAGATTTAAATCCCACCTCTAGAACTACCACCATTGGGTTCCTGAGCAAGACCCTTAATTGCTCCATTACTCTGGATAAGAGTGTTTGCTAAATGTAAATTAAAATGTGAATTGCATTGAGTATATTTAACCATTCTGTGTGCTAATGGAAGCAAAGTGCTAATTAACTGTTGACCTCTGCTTTTCAGATGATGATCATGATGGGAGTTATCGGGGTCATCCTGATGGGCATTGTTTTCAGTGAGTAAACAGTTTAATGTCCATATTGTTGTCAAACAGCAGTTCATGTGTTTCTCCTAATCATGTTCAGCCTAAAATGTCATGTTTTGTAATTAAATGGCTATTAACTGTAGAAGCAGAATGACAAATTGTCTTTCTCAGAAGCCACAGCTCGACACAGCATTTTCCCTCTTTCCCTCTTGTCCCATTTTAGACACTTGATCGCCCTGTGGTCTTTCTGAAAAAAAGTGTGTTAATGTATTACACTTTAGTAAGGTTTTATACTTGATGAAACTGCAGTGAGGATTTGAAAGCACACTGCCTTAAGAGCAATAGTGAGGTCAGGTGCTAATTGGCGATTAGTTCTGGATCAAAGTCTGTCATTAATGATCACCTCATAGCAAAACATTCATTCCCTTCACATGTAGCAGGCCATTCTCAGCTAATCAGATATCCTTTGCCACCAATCATTCATTTTCGATCATAAGTTTCTGACAATATACAGTGGGCAGCGGTGGCCTAGTGGTTAGGGAGTTGGCCCTGCATCGGAAGATTGTGGGTTCAATTCCAACACTGCTGCATGGTGTTTGTGTGCATGGGTTAAAAGCAGAGGTCCAATTTCGTTGTGGTTCATGTGTGCTGTGCTGTGACCTTGCAATGATAAGGGCTTTCACTTTTAATAGGAACCCAATCATTGAAACTTTTTGAAGCTATTTTTCTTGCTTCTGGGGGATTTAATTTAGTATGAATGTTGAAAATGGTTTATACAGTTCAATTTGGTCCTTAGTTTGAGGGATGAAGTTGAAAAATATAATATTATTATTTTATAATATAATGGTAATGTTTTTAGTAAACAAAATGTTATTGTAAGACATACAAACCCAAAGAAAATGAAATCACTTTAAATATTTCCTATACTGCAGACTGGTTGAGGTGAGATTCCAGCATTATGCACAATGTGTGACTATTTGACAGGAGCAATACAATTTTGCAAGCTGTACTGTGCCTTACTGATCTTCACTTAACATAATTGCAACCGGAGTTGATAATAAAGAAATTAAAAGCTTCCATTTCATTCATGTGCATTTTTTCTGACTATACTCTTGATTCCTTGCTTGTGCTTGAATAGTTCTTTAGTTTTCTGAAGTACTCTCTCACCATCCTTTTTCCACAGTGTATTTCTACTACTGACTTGGCCTCTCTGTATACAAGGACGTAAAATATTCTGCCAAGGGAGCAGATGCTTTATGTGATTTCCACTATGCCTTGTCCCTGCTGCAGCCTCGGCCCTTCTCCTACCTGATGCCTTCCATCTGAACCGTAGCACGTATGTAGCCATCAGCGCGGCTCCTCCTTTCAGCGCGCCAGTGGTCCTTCATGTCTCTTTGAGTGCTTTGCAACTGTGTTCTCACTTTCTCTTCCCCAGTGTTTGTCCTGTTGCTTTTTTCCCCTGCTGTTTTAGCTGTCATGCATTTTTGTCATATTGTTTCTGTGGGCTTTAATGAGGGATTCACATTAGTTGTCCTAATTGGACAATATCTAAGAAATACCAAACATTCAATTAAATGAAATAATTAAATAGAAATAAAAAATAAATTCAAACAAGAAAGATGGTTCAGAGATGTAGATGGATAGGTAGATACATACGTGTGACTTTATGAATGTGGCAGATTTTAATTCAGCCTCTGTTATGATAACACAATCTTTTAAAAAACATGCTTTTATTCACATATAAGAGCCAACTGATAAAAATACTTGTATGACCCAGTCCCATGTTTTGTCTCTATGAGGATGCCTTTCCCCTTTTTTATAAACGTTCACTCAGCATGAATGGTACAACCTCAACGAGGTGATATTAACGAAGCATCATAAATTAAAATGACTGTTGTGGGTTTTCTTGGCTGGCTTCTCAGTGAATAGTGCTTTTGGATGAGGTTGCAGAATACACCACACCTTGTGTTACTCTGTGAACAAGATTAATGAGATATGCAAATGAAGAATTATGTAAACAGTGGTTGAATGTTAAAATGTTAACTTTTAACTTTATACATTTATAGCAATGACTAAAAAGTCACATTTCAAGGTAACAAGTTGCTAAAATAGGAAGAGTGTAGATTCTCCTGTTCTTGTTTGATTTGTGAACACTTGAGAAGTATAGTTATACAGTTTACCATCTTGTCTGTGTGACTGATGTCTCTTTTTTAAAATGTGGTTCATTATTTTATTGTTAATGAACCTTTTGAACAAGCTTGCAGGGCCTCTTAGAAACCATATAGGCCCATAATTAAAAGGGGTGGGAAAAGGCTAAGTTGTAAATGAAAGGACTTGTTCCAGCTGCTTAAGTAACACTGACAATTGCATAAATGTAGATTCTCCAGTGACCCAGAATTTGAAGTCAGCAGGGACAAGTTGGACAGTATAAACAGTTTCAATAAATGAATAAAAAGCCATTTAGGTTGGCTAGTACTATTTTTGAATTAGACTATATTTTTACCCCTTCACTAATTCAAGATTTTGGTCATTGAGTACTCAAGACAAGCAGAACTTTAGACTGCTCCCCAGACTGTCGTGCAAGATTCATACATAATTTCTTCAGGTGGCAAATCCTATGCAGGCCAGTGAATGTAATTTTACCTAATACCAAAACATTTATCTGCAAAGAGTCAGGTATTTTCTGTGGTGCGTCTTTAACAGCATGTCATTTGCCCATCTTGTGCTGATTCTAATAAAGTGGTGAAAATGTGCTTGGCAGCTGTCTTTATTCTTTTATATTAAAAACATTACATTTAACTTAATATGATAACTGAAATATATATTATGTTTATACACTTATAAGTAAATGTGCCATAAGGATGAAACCACAGAAGAAACACTTTATCCTCTCTCACTCATTTTCATTGCTGCTTGTCTGCTTGGACAGGTCACCATTCCGTTGCAGGGCAAACACACACACACCCACACAGGCAATTTAGTATCTCCAATCTGCCTGATGTGCCTGTCTTTGGATGGTGGGAGACCACACAGATTTTCAACAAATTCAGGACTTCAGGAGGCGACAGCACTTCCCACTGCACCACTGTGCACCCTACTTTTCAAGGCTTAGAAAACCATTTTTTCAGAATGTGAGTGTAAAAAACTTTTAAATACCACAGGTTATTATATATATATGTTTGAGGAAGAATGCTTAAATTGGTATATAGTTTCAGTTTCCAAAAAATTTTCATATCTGATCAAAGACCAGTGTACACGTTTAGTTTAACATTAATATATTTAAATCTTACAAATAATTGTGAGTTATATAACTATTTAAAATTCATGCCAGAACCAGCACAGAGCAAGTATGTATTGTGTTATAAAACCTGTAAGAGATTATTTTTGAAATTTTAATAGCCAATAACTGCAGAAGTCATCTTATTTTAAGGTATTATTTAAAAATTAATATATAATATTATAATAAATATTAAGATTCTTACACGCTTCTAGAGCAGTTTTAAAAAGTTCAATAAGTTAAATATTGACCAAATTAATTTTGATTTGTGCCATGACCGAGTATGCCTGCAGGTCACCTCCATTGCTCCATGGTCTAGCTCTGAAAGATGTCAAGTCTGAATAATATCTAGTCAAGCTTTTCTTTTAAAAATATTTAGTTTTCAGGCAAACAACCATATTCTAGGCAAAATACTGTCAAATACACTGCCTGTCCCAAAAATTTGTCACCACCTGCATTTAACAAAGCAAATTGTCTACTCTGAATGAGCACACCTGGGCTGATTAGAGCACAGGAGTGCTTCATTGGGGCAGGTTTTATAAACCCTAAGATAGCAGGGTAGAGCATCAGTCATTGTAGACTAGACATTGTACTAATTGTACACGTTTATGTCTGGACCACACCTCCACTGCCCCGTTACACAAATAGGTAAGAGCCTACCATTGGTAAATTACTGCATGGATGATTGTTTCAACTGCAAGTGATGCAGTGATTAGCTTCACATTACTTAAACAACCGTGTCATACACTGTGGTTATGGAAAAGATCTTAATCTGTTTCTAAAGGGTCAAATTATTGGCATGCATCAGGTAAAGAAAACATCTAAGGAGAAGCTGAAACTAGTAAAATTGGGTTAAGAACTGTCCAACACATTAAAAACTGGAAGGATAGTGGGGAACCATCATCTTAATGGAAGAAATGTAGTCAGAAAAAAATCCTGAATGACCGTGATCGGCAATCAATCAAATCATAAACAAAACAAAAAAAAACAGCAGAACTCATGGCTATGTTCAATAGTGAAAGTAAAAGCATTTCCACATGCACAACATGAAGGGAACTCAAGGGATTGGGACTAAACAAGCAATGGAGAAGGTCATGTGGTCTGATGAGTGCAGATTTCCCCTTTTCCAGAGTGATGGATACATCGGGGTAAGAAGAGAGGTACATGAAGTGATGCACCGATCATGTCTAGTGCCTACCGTACAAGCCTGTGAGGGCAGTGCTATGATCTGGGGTTGCTGCAGTTGGTCAGGTCTAAGTTCAGCAAGCTTATGTGCCCAAAGAATGAGGTCAGCTGACTATCTGAATATACTGAATGACCATGAATTTCATTCTTCCCTGATGGCATGGGCAGATTCCAAGATGACAATGCCAGGATTCATCGGCTCAAAGAGTGAAAGAGTGGTTCAGGGAGCAGAGACATCATTTTCACACATGGATTGGCCACCAAAGAGTCCAAACCTTAACCCCATTGAGAATCTTTGGCATCCCTACAATATCTACAAGACATTGCAGAAGCTTATCAAAACAATGCTACAGTGAATGCATGCTGTAATCAAAGCTCTTTTTTTTTTTGGACGGGCAGTGGATTATTAAGCTTATTGCAATATCAGGTAGAGGAGAAAATGATGGAATTGCTTTGTTATTTGCATTTGTAAAATTTAAGTTTAAAGATGTCAATATCTGCTCGAACATTAAGAAAAAATTACCTTTTATTTTCAACATGGGGCTGCATAGGGAGCAGGGGAGCTGCTAACGATATGTTCAGTAATAGACACTTTTCTCATCTCATTTAAACAATATAGGTTTTGTGAGAAGTTATTTTTCAGGACCATAATGTTCCAATCTTCCAAAAGAGCAAACAGTTTAAAAATATGCTGAGAAAATGTTTTTTTTTAAACTACTTGTCTGGGAATTGTTTTAGGTGATTCACAATCAAAGCTACTAAAAATGCTCAGTGTCATCTATAATTTATTTGATGAAGTAAAAACAATGCTCCGAGAACATCACAAGTGCAGTGATTCCATCATTTTTACCAGGGGTTGTATGCACCGCTTGCTGTTTGAGGATTAAAAGAACTCCTCCCACTCAAGCCATTGTTTGTAGCATTAGGTCTAAAATCAGCTGACTGCAGATCAGCTTTTTCCCCCAGGCTGCTGAATAGGCAGTAGCACTGGTGTACTGATCTCAGACCCACTACTTACACATCTCACCTATATTTAAACATATTTTAGTCTTTTATCAAACTCAATCTGCACATTAATTGATCATTTCTGGAATGGTTTACTCATATCATGTATTTTAATAATAAACTACTCTGATATGATACTCTGATATGTAGGATTTTCTCTAATCTTCCTACCTTTGTAAAATTGATGTGACATTAACAATAAAATATCTCATTTTAAGTAAGACCTAGATGCAGGTCTAGGTTCAGATTCCCAGAATTAGTCCATAAAAAATACAAAAAAATAATAAAATGGCTCTAAACTTGTATTGTCCATAACTATCTTCAACAATATTTTATATTTTAAGTGCATATATGAGATGTAGCCAAATAAAGCATGAAAGCATCACGGAACATGACTATTTTATTAAGATAAAGTAACATCTCAAGAGATACAAGATCTCACATTAAACAGTATCTAATGGTGACGAGTACAGATTAATACCTAAATCAAACATCAAAGAAGTCATTGCTAGAGTAGAAGATGAGTCTAAGCACTTATGGCATACTGAAATAGACTAAGCAACAAAAAATGAGAAAAAAAAAAAAAGTAAAATCAGTAATTTTAAAAAAGAAGAAAGCAGTTGCTTTAAACACCATGGTTCACCTAGGGACACACACATTTACTGCTTGAAATGTTTAGAAGAAAAAGGCATTTTCAACATTTACTTAAACAGCATATCCCACAAGTGTGAGTGTCAGATTTGAAAAGACCAGCACTTTTTTGTTTAGGTTCTATTCTTTCCCAACATAGTTGCAGCCAATTATCAATGAATTACATTCTCTCCAATTATGAAAGATCCATCCAATCTGCAACAGGCAAAGCCTTCTTTGATGTACTTTGAGGGGCGGGGAAGGGGGGCCTGACCAAACATGTTCCCAAACTACTATACATATCACAATACTTTCTGTTACAAAAAAAAAAAAAAAAAAAAAAATCTCAAGAGCCTGACTAATGCCAAATGGAGTATTAGGCCTAAAAGTAGTAGGGAAAGGAACTGATTCATAGCAATGAGAATTTATTAGCTTTGTTAGTTTAGGCAAAATACGTCTTACTAATGATTTCTTTTAGACTCCTGACTGGTCTTTGGTAATTTGTTTTAAACGTCTGACTGGAGTTTTTAAAACTAAATTAAAATGTCCTCACAACTATGACAAAACACCTAACACCAAATGGACATTTAGCTTTTCCATGTTGTAATTACAATGATCATTCTTCAAAAATAAAGAAACATTAAACTAATGAAACAAGAAATTGTCACATAGGATTATTAAAAATCCATCTCCACATAGAAATGAATAAGAGAAGCTGATATAGCAAGGTGCAAATGTACAAAACTCAAATGAAAAAGGACGGTGAGGAAGGTCACATCAAATTTTCAAACAGTTCAGCAAAACTACTGTTCAATTTAGGTTATTTTTTAATTTTAAAATGTCAGATGTATATATGTGTGTAAAAAAAGAATTTATATTTATATATATATATATATATATATATATATATATATATATACACACACATACACACACACATACACACACACAGTACTGTGCAAAAGCATAAAAGTTTAGGCAGGTGTGAAAAAAATGCTATAAACAAAAAATGCTTTCAGAAATATAAATAATGATTGTTTATTTTTTTATCAATTTACAAAATGCAAAGTGAGCAAACAAAAGAAAAATCTCTATCAAATCAATATTTGGTGTTACTACCTTTTGCCTTCAAACCAGCATCAGTTCTTCTAGGTACACTTGCACAAAGTCAGGGATTTTGTAGGATTATAGTCGGTGTATGATCAACCAATTTTACCAAACAGGTGCTGATGATCATCAGTGTCACATGGAGGTTGAAACACAGTCATGTTTGGAACAACCTACCAGCCGAGTTCCTTCAAAAAACTGTGTGTAAGTGTACCTAGAAGAACAGATGCTGTTTTGAAGGCAAAGGGTGGTCACACCAAATACTGATTTGATTTAGATTTCTCTTTTGTTCATTCACTGCATTTTGTTGATTGATGAAAATAAATGATTAACACTTCCATTTTTGAAAGCATTCTGTTTACAGCATTTTTTCCACACCTGCCTAAAACTTTTGCACAGTACTAATATATATATATATATATATATAGGTCTGTTAAATCATGCCCAAAATCATGCTACACTATTCAGGTGACATCTGTCTTTACTATTTCTTTAATGCGTCTCCACAACCACGTTATGTTTATATACACCCATGACCAAAGGTTTTGAGATTGGCAGAAAGATGACTTTTCGCAGTTTGCTGCCTCAGTGATTATAATGCCAATACTCCAGAAAGTTATAAAGAATTGAATTATTTGCAAAGTAGCATTTTGCAATGAAAATTTACTTGATCCCAAAAAATCTGTTTCCAATAAAGGACCTGCTGACATCATTTCAGTGATCCTCTCATTAACTCAGGTGAGTGTTGAGGAGGACAAGGCTGGAGATCACTCCGTCATGCTGATTGAGTTAGAGAGAATAGCAGACGGAATGCTTTGTGAAATGCAGCACAGCGCAACACCCATACACACACGTGCAGCAGGGGGCAGCTATTAAAAGTGCCCGGGGAGCAGTGACCGGGACGGTACCTTGCTCAAGGGTACCTCAGCGCAACCTACTGGTCTAGGATTTGAACCCACAACCTTCTGAGGTCATCACCCTAACCACTAGGCCACCACTGCCCCATTTAAAAGGAGGATGATGCTTGAAATCATCTCTGTTAACTGTGGTTACAAAACAGGAGCAGTCATCACTGCTTTACAAAAAAGGGCTTCACAGGCAAGGATGTTGCTGCTAGTAAGATTGCTTCTAAATCAACCATTTATTGGATCATTAAGAAATTCAAGGAGAGGTATTCAGTTGTGAAGAAGGCTTCAAGGCACCCAAGAAAGTCTAGCAACGCCACCTAAACCACCTCCTAAAGTTGATTCAACTGCAGGATCAGGGCACCATCAGTGCAGAGCTTGCTCAGGCAGCAGGCAGGTGTGAGTGTATCTGCACGTACAAGGTAAAGACTTTTGGAGGATGACCTGGTGTTAAGAAGGGCAGCAAAGAAGACACTTCTCTCCAAGAAAAATGATTGTTTGGGGGCGAGAAGAAAAGGTGAGCGCTACCATCACTCCTGTGTCATACCAACAGTAAAACATCCTGAGACCAATAATGCGTGGGGTTGCTTCTCAGCCAAGGGAGTGGACTCACTCACAATTTTGTTTCAATTTTGAACAACACAGACCTGAATAAAGAATGGTACCAGAAAGCTCAGAAAGCAACTCCCAAACCCTCCAAGAAGAGTTTGGTGAAGATCAGTGCCTTTTACAGCCTGATGGAACACCATGCCATAAGGCAAAAGTGATAACTAAATAGATCGGGGAACACAACATCAAAATTTTGGGACCATAGCCAGGACACTCCCCAGACCTTAATCCCATTGAGAGCTTGTGGTCAATCCTCAAGAGGCAGTTGGGCAAACAAAAACCCACAAATTCTGACAAACTCCAAATCACTGATTATGCAAGAATGGGATCCATCAGTCAGGATTTGGCCCGGAAGCTGATTGACAGCATGCCAATGCAAATTGCAGAGGTCTTGACAAAGAAGAGCCAACGCTGCAAATATCAAGTCTTTGTATAAACTTAATGTAACTGTCAATAGAAGCCTTTATGGAATGCTTATTATACTTCAGTTACCATAGAAACATCTGTCAAAAAGATCTCAAACACTCAAAAAAACAGCAAACTGAAAACCAATACTTGTGTCATTCTCAAAACTTTTGACCATGGCTGTTATATTTACAAATGCATATAGCTGTGCTTGAAAGTTTAAAATTTTCCTACATACGACTGATCTTTCCAACAAAAGTGATTTCTGATTACCTCTGATGACAAAGTGTTGTTGAGGCTGCTCAGGCTACAAACCTAGAGTTTGGACTTCACCAATCCACAGTCAAACAGCTTGTGTGTAAATGAGGGACCACTTACTCTCCCCAGGACTGGTTGAAAGATATAGATCAGTCCAAGAGCAACAGTAACGTATAGCGTATGATGTCCCAAAGTAACCTTTAGGGATTTTAAGGATTTTCCTCCAATAAATAAATGAGCAAATACAACATTGTTAATATTATCGGACTGTTTAATTATTTTCTCTTCATCTACCTTCAGGAACGGTGTGAAAATTTGATATTATAGGTTAAATTTATGCAGAAATATGAAAAAATACAAAGTTCAAGCACCACTGTGTGTATGAGTGTATTAAGTTGATATCATGGCAAATCACTCTACATAGATCATAAGGCAACAAAACCCAAATGTGACTTAATTCAGCCATCCTTACAACCAAAAATCTAATTAAAGGGCCTTCAGAAAGAAATTTAGACTGAGAGACATCCGCAGAAATATTCAAAATCATTCAAACCCTTCCACCCTCCAAAAAAGAAAATGCTTCAAATTGATCCATAAACCTGTGATCTTCATTACTGTGGTTATGGCCACTGATTTGATGATTTAAACTCAGATGATTTGAGTTTAAATGTGAGCCATGAACAATGTCCGTAAACAGAGGTAGTATGGCTGTTACAGCTGTCTTGCATGTAGATGTTTTGTTAGTAACTTAAATGACAAGTCTGACACAATGATAACTAACTAGGCTGGTTTTATTTCCTACAAACTAGTTTTAGCCAAAAGATGTCAAAATACCATGTTAATAAGAGACCTACAAATATTCTGGTGTGGAGCTAAAAAAAAAGCTAAACTGCTGTATATTTACATCTTGCTGGCCATTGATATAACCTCATAAACTGCTGGTACTCCCCTTTCTCACTTTGGACTCTTTTAAAACTTGGATAAAATATACACTCTTATGCTCCCGCTGCCCTTAATTCTCACAAAAAACGTCTAGAATTGCTAGTGTTTTTCAGCAAGGATGTGTGCACTGGTGTGCAACATGGTTCACAGTGCATCATACAGGACTGTTCTTTTAGGAAATTTACTGCAAAACATTCAGAGCCCTCGCAATTAATTTTATACCTGCTAGCATTAAAAAAACAACAACAAACAAACAAAAAAAAAACGATGAGACCTGCTTATGGACGATGACAAGCTAGTCATGCAAACAGCTCATTAATAGTGGCAGAAAATGAAGTGCCTTTTGTTCATCTGGTGTTCCATTTTATCTTGGAATAGATGTGAACGCAGACACAACGTCTTTTTTTTTTAAACTTTGGATTAACATTTAACATTTCTGCTAATGGAACATTTGTCGAAATACCAAACGGTCACATGCAAAAGGCACATAACTCAACCAACAAATATTCAAAAACAGAAATTTAACACATTAAATGATTAACCTTCAAGATAACCTTTAGGATGAGACATTAATTTTAATTTTGTTAAAAACTCATTCAAAAATATTCTGTGCTCTGTTGCACTCAATACTTTACTTCCTTTTTTGAGATTTACCTCCAACCCTTGAGGAAGCAAACTTTTTGCTGTTACTCTCATTGCCAGATATAAGATCTGAAACCTCTTCCAGCTGCTGGTTCCCCTCACCATCCCCTTCTGGCGGCAGAACAGAAGATGCCGATGTTGCAGCGTTGTTCTCACTGGACTGATCTTCAGCAACTGCCACTGTCTCTCCTTCCTCACTTAAATTCCCAGATGAGGCAAATGAGTTACGGGGTCGTTTAGGGTAAGGTTCATCAATCACTTCACTCTGCTCTCCCTCGCCTTTACTAACTCCAGAGGCTTCAGCCCGGCTTGCTTTGCTTGGACGGCCCCTTTTCCGAGGTTGGTGGCTGACAGATAAGGCATTGCTGCTGCTGAAATCAACATTGTCTGTCTCCCTTGCATCAGTCTTGGGTTTTCCTGAACCTAGTGGTCGGCCCCTCTTTCGAGGGCTTTCATTTGCCTCCTGTCTCAGCACTTTAACTTTGTTCCTAGAACCTGGAGGTCTCCCCCTTTTCCGAGGAATTCCAGCTGACTCCCGCCCTGATAACGCTATTTTTATCCCAGATCCTGGTGGGCGCCCTCTCTTCCTAGGAGTTCCATCTTCTTTTACTACAAGCCTTTGTTTTGTTCCAGAGCCTGGAGGTCTGCCCCTCTTCCGGGGAAATTCGTCCGACACCTGCTTGGCTAGTACTTTTTTTCCAGACCCTGGAGGCCGGCCTCTTCTTCCAGGAGTTCCCTCAATTGCTCTTTTTGCTGGACCTGCGCCTGACTGCATTCCCCGTTTCTTCTTAAACGAGCCTCGTGGCCTTCCCCTCTTTCGAGGAGACACCTCTCCAAACTCTGAAATTCTTTTCAAGCTTTTCTTCAGGTTTCCATTGACTGTACCGTTTTGCGAAGAAGCTCTTACCATGGCTTCATATTTCCGTGGTCGACCTCTTCCCCTTTTCTCCTTAGGAATTACGACAAGGGGATGGATGCGTGGTCTCCCAAGAGGCTTAGAAAGCCTTCGTTTTCTTTGCTTGCTCAACCTCAACAATCTTTCTGCTTCTTCTTCTGGAGTAAGGGGGATCTTTCTTGGCCGTCCTGGCATTCTTATCTTCTTTGGGCGACCCCGTTTCTTCACTTTGGGTCTTATTACTGTCTCAGGTGAAAAAAAATCCACTTGTTTTGATGTCCTAGCATTATGTGTTACTTCTGACACAGAAAAAATCTTTCTTTTAACTGACCCTCTTGGCCTGCCCCTGCCACGCTTAGCAGGACATCCTGTATTTCCATTGGCCAGAGAGTCATCAGATCCATCTTTCTGCTCAGCTTCCATCACAGTTTTGTCAGGCTTACTTTAGGTCTGGGACCTTTACCCAGACTTTCCTTTTCCAATCAGTTGACCCTACAAAAATAAAAAAGACCTCATAACAAGGGATCATTCATATTATCAACACATATTTTAAAAACAGAAAACCTACATCACAGGTCCCTGATTTGAGAATATCCCTTTAGTGTTTACATACATTCACCCTTCCCTTAAGGGTTATTACTAAGTTGATTATCTGGAACTTCTTTTAGCTGATTATTAGCTTTTCTGTTTTAAGTTTATTCAAATCCATATTGTAGACTCTTTGCACTCTTTTTTTTTTGAGAAAACATCTTCAAAATCATCAAAACATTTTTAAGGGTTTATGTCTATTCATTTAAAAAATATTCAAATGAAAAAAAAACTGTATATATTAAAGGATTAAAATGCAACAGATAAACAAGTATTATAAAAGATTTCTTTGATTTTCAGATAAAGGAAATAAAGAGAAACCTGTTCATGAACACTAAACTGAAAGTTATTAAATTATATAATATTATTAGTTTTTTTTAATAATACCCCCTTCGCTGAATATTTTAAGCAATTGGTTCTGAGATGGTTTTGTCTAACAAGGCACTTCACGATAGCCCGATCCAAGAAAATATTAATCCTTTTTTTTTTTTTTACTACTACAGAATGTTTTTAGAACTACGGAAATGTGTTTTTAAAAAAGTAATAAGTTATCCACTACATATATATAAACAGTACAATAAATTCAGTGCATGCCTGAAATATTTTGAATGCACATTTTCTGAATATTTTAAATTTTCACTTGATCATCTTCAAACCGAGCTAGTTTGTGACATTTTATTTGTGCTTGGCCAACTGGAAAAATACAAAGTTTCTCTGGTTTATATATAGTTTAGTAGTTACACTGGTTGGAAATTAAATAAGATTTTTCCTCAATGCCTATATATCAGCCATATGTATTATATTGCTTGATAAAAACGTGTATTTATTTGACTTCTAGCATGGGCCCAACTTAAGAACTTTAATTTTTTTTTTTTTTTTTTACTTTCAAACTTACTATTTAAGAAAAAAAAACTGCTTTGGGACAACAACAATGTGTTCATGAATGAGAGAGAGGGGATATTATGTATATAAACACTGAGAGCACACTCTTCTTTCATGCAAACTCATTCAAGCACTGGGCAGAACAGCAGCACAAAATTTACATTATTTTTAAAGTTTGCTTGAATCTATTGAGAAAAAGAAAACAAACAAACAAACAAACAAACAAACAAACACACACACACACACACACACACACACACACGCACGCACGCACGCACACACACACGCACGCACGCACGCACACACACACGCACGCGCGCAGGCGAGAAGAAGCGCGCTTTGCTCAGCTGATAAAGGGGCGCTGCTAACGGTTAGCCTGCTGCACCGCGGCTAAGCCGCTAAGCCTGGCCTTTCTCTGCCGTGGAGCAGAAGGCAGCGCTCGGGCTGCAGTTCTGCCTTGTTGGATGTTTGCTCGCACTTACTGGTAGGGCTGCTGTCGTGGCTGCGGACTGTGTGTGCGCCTCTGTTTATCAGCTTTATCAGCTCTGCGCCGCGATCACGGCAGCATCATTTGAACGCTCCTGTCCCTCACGGTTTCCACCGCGCTGCCGCTCACACGACGGCAGCGCCCCCTGCCGCCCGGGAGGAGCTACCGCAACCTCCTCTCTTACAAGCACCGCCACACACCCTGCTGTATCGCACCATCCCCACTCAGCACATTAAAATACCAAATTTTGCTATCTATGAAATCAGGTTTTCACATATGTTGACCCTGAGATCTGCTGTGCTGTAATAAAAAAAGGCTGAGTGATAAATTCAATTATTATTAAGTAGATGAAGAATGTTGTTGGTCTGGATGACATACTAGTGGAACCATGGAAGTGTTTAGGGGAGATGGCAGCGATGTTTCTGAACAAATGACATACCAGTGGAGGCATGGTGTTTAGGGGAGATGCCAGTTGAGTTTCTAACCAGATTGTTTAACGTAATTTTGGAAAGTGAGAGGATGCCCAAACAGTGGAGACGAAGTGTACTGGTACTGGCTGTAGCAATTATAGAGGAATACAGTTGATCAGACACAGCATGAAGTTATGGGACATGGTAGTGGAAGCGAGGTTGAGAAAAGAGATGATGAGGCATGGATGATTGTATGAGCAAGTCAGGTGTTACAGAGAAGTATGTGAGAATAGTTCAGGATATGTATGAGGGCAGTGTGACAGTGGTGAAATCTGCAGTAGGAGTGACGGATGCTTTCAAGGTAGAGGTTGGATTACATCAAGGATCAGCGCTGAGCCCATTCTTGTTTGCAAAAGTAATGGACAGGTTGAAGGACGAGGTTTGACAGGAGTGGACAATGATGTAAAAAAAAAATGAAAGTGACAACCCTTGTCATTGTGAGGTCACAGCACAGCAAGTGTGAACCACAACAAAATTGGACCTCTGCTTTTAACCCATGCAGCTTTTGAAAGTGCCCGGGGAGCAGTGACAGTACCTTGCTCAGGGGTACCTCAGGGCAACCTACTTGTGAGGTAACTGAACCCACAATCTTCCAACACAGGGCCAACTCCCTAACCACTAGGCCACCACTGCCCATGTTTGTTGATGATATTGTGATCTGCAAAGAGAGTAGGGAGCAGCTTGAGGAAAAACCTGGAGAGATTTATAGGGAGTAGGACAAAGATGAAAGGGAGGAAAGTGGAGTGGCTACGATGCAGGGAGTAGAGTTGACAAAGGTGGAGCAATTTAAATACTTGGGATCAACAGTTCAGAGTAACGGAAAATGTGGAAGAGAGATAAAGAAGAGTGCAGGCAGGTTGGAATATGGACTCCATGGACTAATATATATATATATATATATATATATATATATATATATATATAATATATATATATATATATATATATATATATATATATATCCATATATATATATATATATATATATATATATATATATATATATATATATATATATATATATATATATATATATATATATATAATCAATAGATGGGCTGGCGACCTGTCCCGAAGTGCGTCCGTCCTCGCCCTGTAATGCGCTGGGTTTGGACACAGCAATTCCCACGACCCGTTTGGATAAGCGGCAGAAAATGGATGGATGGATGGATATATATATCAAATCAATATTTGGTGTTTCTACCTTTTGACTTCAAACCAAAACCAATTCTTATGGCTCCCACAGAGGCCCTGAATCTCAACATCACCCGAGTGTGTCTGGGATTACATGAAGAGACAGAAGGATGTGAGAAGCCTACATCCACAGAAGATCTGTGAAGTTAGTTCTCCAAGATGTTTGGAACAACCTACCAGCCGAGTTCCTTAAAAAACTGTGTGCAAGTGTGCCTAGAAGGGTGTTGATGCTGTTTTGAAGGCAAAGAATGGTCACACCAAATATTGATTTGATTTAGATTTCTCTTTTGTTCATTTACTGCATTTTGTTGATTGATGAAAATAAATGATTAGCACTTCCATTTTTGAAAGCATTCTTTGTTTACAGCATTTTTTCCACACCTGCCTAAGGTTTTTGCACTGTACTGTGTGTATATATATATATATATATATATCCATCATTTTTCCGTCTAGGCGAGGACGGGGGCAGCACCCTGGACAGGTCGCCAGCCATCGCGGGGAGGGAGTGGGACGGGCGGCACCTTGCTCAAAAGGAATTTTCAGGGCAGCCTATTGGAAGAGGGCCCCGATCCTCCAGCTGGCGCCTAACCACTAGGCGCACACTGCTATTATATATATATATATATATATATATATATATATATATATATATATATATATATATATATATATATATATACTCTTATATCTTTATATATATATATATATATATATATATATATATATATGAATTTAAAAGCAGCCTAGTGATGATTGGAACACAGCACAGCTTTCTCTGCATTCAAGCCATACACACCATGCAGCAGTGGGTGGCCATACATCCAGCGCCCGGGGAGCAGTGTTGGGGACGGTGTATTGTTCAAGGGTATCTCATAGCAACAGTAACTATAGCATATAAACAGTACCTGGGCGTTAAACTGTTCAGAAGATTGAACAGGAAACCAAAGTACTTCAGAGAATGTGAAATAAATGGGCAAATATTATGTAACCATATTCAACAAAATCTTTCATGTAACTGATTGTATATCCATTATAGTTGCTGATGTTCTGGCAATATAGGCAATATGTATTTTTTGGAGGCATTATCATTCATAATCAAGGAGGTTCACAGAGGATCATTCTACTTTTAGACCTTGAAAAACTGAAGAGCTCTGAAATGTAAAAAATATTTCAAATTAAGAATCATACACCAAGTATATCCAAGTAAGCTGTATGCCTACAAATCAGCTGCCTCTCATCTGGTAGAATGATTCCAGTTTTCCAGTCCTGATTTTACCCCTGCTTTATTCTACTGATTTAAAAAGACTTGTGAATTTATCTGACTTACTAGTTCTTAGTACTAGTTCATATAAGTCATTTTTTTCCTCCAATACTGTTCAACCTCTCATACAATTCACCATACACTTGATCTTTAACCTTTGCCTCTACTTTCTTCACCCTGTGCCTCATCTCCTTGTACACATGATGCAGAAATATAGATACATGAATTTATCACCTTAAGACTAGATTACTGTAAAGTTTTGTTGTTAGGATGTTCTAGTTAAAGCCTTCATAAACTCCAGTTAGTCCAGTACACAGCAGCTAGAGTCCTTACAAGATCCAGAAAATTTGATCACATTCATCCGATATTATCTAGACTCCACTGGCTTCCTGTGAAATTCCACATCGACTATAAAATTTTACTACTAACTTACAAAACCTTAAATGGCCTCGCTCCCGAGTATCTATCCAAGCTTATCTCTAGTTATGAACCATCAAGCTCACTTAGATTGCAAAGTGCTGGCTTTCAAACAATTCCCAGAATTTTGAAAACAACAATAGGGGGAAAAACCTTTTCATTCAAACACACACCCCCCCCCCCCCCTCTCTCTCTCTTTGGAACATCCTTCCAGCTACTTTCCAGGACTCAGACACACTCTCAGTATTTAAGTCCAGGCTAAAGACTTAGGCAGGCTTTTAGTAATGCATTTTCCTATGAGTTAAGAGATGTAGATTCAGGGGTTCACGGATACAGAGAATTACAGTAAATTGGGATGTTGGTGCTGCCGGCCCACCAGTCTCATGTGATCACTCAGGTTTGTTGACGGTGGCGTGGGGGGATGCCAGTGTCTCAGGGTGCTCTTGTGTTTGTAACCCTCGGTTCTGTCCTTTCTAGTCAGGCTGTAATAGCGAGTTTGCCGGATTCACAGTACTGCACTCTATAAATTTGTGGTTTGTACAATGTGAGTCCAAAACAGATCTAATTCCTTACTCTCTGTTTGAGATGGATGGCTTTTCACATTCTTTATGGTGGACAGCTTAGGTATTTCCAGAAAGCAAGTCCATCATTAACTGTGAGGGTTTCATGAACTCCATACGAGCTACTCCACCAAGTTGATGAAACCACTATCATCAGTTTTCTTTCCTCACCTAAACACCACATCAGACTGGATCATCTGCATGAGCTGCTGCCATTAAGATTAGCAAAATTTTCACCCACTCAGGCAGAGCCACCAGTATAAGTGCACCGATCTTCACAAACGGACTCTTTTATTGTGACTCATGTTTACTAGAAGTCATCTCTTAATTAATTATAAAATGCAAAATTTTCCTTTTTTGTTTCTGGTGTCCAGAGGAGGATGAATTCCCCTTTTGGGTCTTGGTTCCTCCCAAGGTTTCATCCTCCTGTTTTGGGGATTTTTTCCTTGCCTCTGTCACCCTTGGCTTACCCAACTGGGGCCTGGACCCAGTTTTTGTAAAGCTGCTTTGTGACAACAGTTGTCAAAAACGCTATATAAAAAAAGTTGACTTGACTTGACTTGACTAGGCCTGTCTATTTTCTTCATCACTCTGGCTATCCCACTTTATTTGCTTGCCTCTTCTTCTGGACTTCTGGGTTCCAACACCAGGTTTCCTTATCCTCCTTCTTCCTTCCAGATCTCAAACCAAGTACCCTTTTCCACTTTAGCAGTAGTTGCCCAGCAAAATGGTACCTCTAAACTACCTGCCAGAGCCTGTCCTAACTCCTGCATGAATTCCTTCTTTACCTTCCACCATTTTATCCTCAACATTGCCCACAGTTTCCTCTTCTTCTTAACCTTCAAGGTCATCCAACCATCCTATACTGATTAGCTACACTCTTGAGCATCACTACTTTGCAGTCTCCAATCTCCTTCTGACTGACCCTCCTGCTAAGGATATAATCCACCATCTTCCTCAACTCTCGTATGTAACCCTGTGCCCCTCCTCTTCTTAGAATAAGTATTAACTACAGCCATTTCCATCGTTTCCACAAAATCTACAACCATCTGACCTTCAGCATTCCTCTCCTTAACACCATACCTACCCATCACCTACTCATCACCTCTGTTCCCTTCACGAACTTGTCCATTAAAGTCAGCGCCAATCATCACTCTCCATTGGGTACACTCTTTCACTTCATCTAACTCACTGCAGAATTCTTCTTTCTCCTCCATTTCACAACCAACTTGTGGGGCATAAGCCCAGCATTCAATATCACACCTTCAACTTCCAGCTTCAAACTCATCACCCTATCTGACACCCTCTTCACCTCCAAAACACTCTTCACATGCTCTTCCTTCATTCCTCCTTCCATTGACATTATGGTAAAACAATTTAAACCCTCCTCCAATACTCCTGGCCTTACTACCCTTCCATCTAGTCTCTTGCACACACATGTATTATTATTATTTATTCTTTATTATATTGCCACAATTTGACATATTCAACTGCACATCAGCTTAAGTAAAGCAGTAAACACTGACCTCAGGGGGCTCCATGTTTATGGTCTGATTGACATTGTGCTGTGTGAGGCTTTGTTCTTTTGTACATGTTAATCAGCTTAGGACTGTGACCAGTTATTACTGGAATCTGGTAGATAATTATTACTATTGAGAATAAATTACAATTTCTATTTATTTGCTGACATTAACATTTTAGAAATAAAAAAAACATGAAATAGATAATATGCCTTAACTTGTGTACAATATGATATTTCTTTGCATATGCATATGATATTTCACAGCTAATAATCAATACCTGCACATTAAAATGGCTATGGTGTGGTCTACCCCAAATGCAGTCATCCAAAGTAGCTAGCGATGGTCAAACCCAGATTATAGTGTAAAAACTTAGTGGAGAGCTATTTCTGGTGGAAAACAAAACTGTTGGAGCCTTAAAACTGGTGGAAAACAAAACAAAAAAAAAACTGACGAGAGACAAACTGCCAGGCTGTAAACAGAGCAAGTACGTCTCTCAAGATAAAGGAAAAGGGGATTCTAAACCCTAATGTGAATGTGTGTGTAGGTGTTTATGTGATAACTTTCTCTTTTTGTGGTTGTCTTCTCTCATTCTGAGATGAAACTCGAGAGGTAAACTCAAAGGCAGCACCAGCAAACACAATGAGATAATGCTCAGGGGTTTAACTCCAACATGCAAAGACAAAAAAATGACTTCACTAAATCACTGGCAAAGTCATGATGCTACCCAGCAAGCCCTTACACAGGGGAAATGACAGCTGTAGGAAATTACTCCTCATTAGTGCGGCTCACTTGCTGGTCTCCCTACAGCTGTCTGACTCCCCCTAGCGGCTGGGTGGGAACAAATTCTTACAATAATCTTCAGAGGTATGACCAGAGAACCCAAACTTTTTATTCATAGCGAATGAATTTCAGAGAATGTTGAAAAAATGGGCAAAATAACAACATCAAATAATCTTTCATGTTTAGTGGATTGCATATTCATAATAAGTGGAGACAGCTTTTGTTTTTTTCTCTTGCTTTGGAGGCTTTTTCCATTATAATCTGGAAGGTTCTGTGAGGGTAATTCTACTTTTAAGCTGTGGAAGACTCTTAAACACCAAAGAGCCCTAATAAGGTTTGTAGAGTTTCCTCATCATGTAGAGGTTTTATGCTGATTAAATGATTAAAGAGCAATTCAGGTTGTTTTATTTTTAACAATGTTGGTGAAACATGGTCCAATGAGTTTGAGGCATTTAGAGACTTCATATGTTTCTGTACAATTTGGAATTCATTCTGATTCTGCTGTTTGCAATAAAAAAGGAATTGTTCCATTACCACTGACTGCCACAAAAATGACAGTGAAAAGCTGGGTATTTTACTCCTGCTATCATGAAAAATTGTATCGTCATTGTTCATATTTATCATAATCGTTATCAAAATATGCTTTTCTGAGCAAATCATCAACAATACTTGAAGAACACTCACCAAAAGCATTTGGTCTCAGTATAGAGAAACATTTGTCCTATTAGTTATTTGACTTATTTTATGTGTTTTTACTGTAAAGTGCTAAATGCTAAAATGATTTGTAAAAAAAAAAAAACACATATATTATGATGGTAGGCTTTTAAAATGTGTCCGTTCCAACAACCTTTTTGTCAGTTCCAACAACTCAAATGGAATGAAATTCTTATCCACTTTTATAGGATCCTCTAAAGTAGTACTGCCTTAAGCTGTGCAACAGCTGAAAAAAAAAAACTTGACTGTGTCCTTAGCTTTGAGACATACAGTAATCTGCAAAAGTCTTGAGCCCTCCTCATTTCTTTATATTTTGCTTCCAAGGAACAGACATTCTTTTTTTCCCTCATTGTCAGAGGATTGTTTTCTGAGTTTGTAAGCCACACAGTGGTCTTCCTATGAATCGTTCAAGCAAAACAAAGACATCTGCAATGCAAATGTGCAAATGATTCCTGCTGATCAGGTTGGGGATTAGTAACACTTGAAAAAATTCACAAACTGTCCTTTGGCTGGAGGACTGGAATTTTTGCATTGCAAAAAATACTTTCCTACAGTGGTGAATATATTTAATGTGTTAAATTTGAATATGCACAGTCAAATGACATTTTGTTAATTTTGTAAATGAAAATAAACACTTATATTGTAAGAAATAGAGATACATCTTATAACAGGTAACATCTAACTCTGCACATTGCTTAGAATATAGATATTGCAACTGTTTTATTTGATTTGTATGGACTGCAGTTAAAACAATCCCACTATAAGTCTTAAACAAAATCCACATATCTGTGCCACCTTAAAGAAAGCTTGGTTGTGGTCTGAGTGGACTGTGAGAGGTTTTGGGGATGTTTTTCCATAAACATCTGTTTGACTCCTTGAGTTTGTTAGCCACTAATAGTATAAATTAGTATAAAAAATGCATAAACTAGTTTTGTTTTATTTGTTATTTTAATTAACCTTTTCTTTAACTTCATATAACTTCTTTGGGAGACTTAAAAATGAAAGGTATTGGCTTTAACATCATTTTATAAACAAAGTGCAAATAATAAAACTAATACCAAAACCACTGGGGCAGTGGTGGTCTAGTAGTTAGGGACTAGGTCCCGGGATTGAATCCCACACCAGTAGGTTGCCCAGAGGTACCAATGAGCAAGGTACCATCCCCGTCACTGCTACTTTAAATAAATTTACTTTAAATAGCTTCCCCCTGCTGCACAGTGTGGGTAAAAGCAAAGGTTGAATTTAGTTGTGGCTCACTGTGTGCTGTACAATGTTTCACATTGACACAAACAGTCAATTTCATCTAATATTTAAAGCCCTTTTTAAAATCCACTTTCTACAAAATATGGTTTGTGTAATTTGCTAGATTACTAATTATTGAGGTTTTTAGAAACCATATGTGCTCTACATATATCGTTTCTATAAACCATATGTGCTCTTGCCATATCAGGTCTAATACACAGGTCTAATCCTATTCTTGAGGAAATAAAAAGGGGTCATGAACCTGAGCCAGCTTCTTTTAGGACACCCTGGACAATCAGAGCACAAAGTTTGCTAACAGGAACTGTCCCCTGAAGCAGAAACAGCTACTAGAACACCATAGTAACTATGTGCATTAATCATTAAATCATGCATTCAAAAGTTCATAATGCCAAAATGTAAGCTCATTGGATTTTAGGTCAAATAAATGAGATAGATAACCTTCTAAGAAGGTAAATGAAGATGAATGATGTAAAAAATGAAGCATTTTGCATTACCAACCAGTAGACTTTACTTGGACCAACTGCGATTTAAAGATATTACAGAATGGCAGGAGACAGCTGTAGAAGTGTACCCTCATTGAAAACACACATTGTATGTAATCTTTCATTGCTGTGTGTGCCATTGTATGGTTAAAAAGCCTTTAAATGTTTCTTCTACCTTCCTGAAATCTATCAAATGTAAAATATTATTTACTATTTGTTCTCTGCCTTCACAGTCAGGAACACAGGCAATGTATATAGTATATATTTTAATGTACCACTTTAAAAATATAGTAATATAAATATAGTAATGCCTGTATCTTTTGTAAACTTCTTGATCCTTAAATTAAATGCCACTTATAAAAAATAATCAGTGTTTGAATTTTGTCAAACATTTTAAGGATGTGCAGGAATGGTGTACAGATAAATAAAAAAAATGTTTTCTCTTGTTCCTGTTGGTTAAGGTAATGTTTTCCAAACATTACAGTGGCCCTTACAGTGAATTACACTGTCCTGCACCTTTAAGTGTTCACACTGGCCAATGTATCAACTCAGCAGCAAAAGCTCCACTGGCCTACCAGTGTAATACAGTATCTTAGAAGCTACTGAGCTGTTTAAACCAGTTTATAAAATAAAAACATCACTTTACTTGTTTTTCTTGTTTCTTTTTGTTTTTTTTTCTTTTGGACCATTCACTAATCACAGTGTAAAGGACAGCTGATGCATGAACAGGCCTTGATGATTGGTTGTCCATAGAGGTGTGGTAGATCAATGGAAAAGGATTAGTGTTGCCTAATGTATACACCATGTTCCCAAGGACCTCACCTGTGACCTTGCAAGACATCACAGGTTAAGGGTCTCAGGGACACAGAGTCATACTCTGGGTCATAGTCTTGGAACTCTCAGACTTCATAGATAGCGTCCATATGTATCTTCCTTTCAGTTTTTCCTGGAAAGGATAGACAACATCTTGGTCTTTGCATTTTAAATGAACATAATACATTTTATTCTGTTAACCCTTTAAAGCCCTGCATTGGTTCTAGTGTTGATTTTCTAAGCAGCTCTCTAGGCTTTCTCTATGTTTATAAATTCCCCTAATTAAGTAATGGAATAGCAAGGCCAACTAACCAACTCTTTTTGGTAAGCACTGAAGACCTTTGGGTTTGAGATCAGCAGAAGAATATGAGAGGAGAGATCAGATTTTCAGTTTTTATTTAATTGTGGTATTTGATACACAGAACATAGCACTTTTGTATGTGACTACCCAGCTTTACAAGTTTTCTAAGGCAAAATGTGAGGCTGACAGGTGTTTATGTCCTATAAATTGCTCTTAATATCTGCTTTGCTTTGAAGCTTTGTATTTCACCTATGAAGACTGCATTTGTTGAGGGGAAATCCTTTAAATCATTCAGAA
>JABMDN010000626.1:0-39853 GCA_017165825.1 Hepsetus odoe | reverse complement strand
TATCTATCTATCTATCTATCTATCTATCTATCTATCTATCTATCTATATATCCATCCATTTTCTGCCGCTTGTCCCAAACGGGGTCGCGGGGGAGTGCTGGTGTCCAACCCAGCGCACACAGGGCGAGGACGGGGGACGCACCCTGGACAGGTCGCCAGCCCATCGCAGGGAGGTCTACCTACCTATATATATATATATATATATATATATATACATATATATATAGTTCTGTGCATAGTTTATATTCTTTTTTTTATTTGATTCAATTACAGAATAATTATGTATTATGCTAACAAAAGGGCATATTACAGAACAAAACAAAATGGAGCAGCACTGATAAAACTTTCATAAAAACTTGTATTGATGATGCAAACAAAGATGGCAAAAAGGAAATTTGGAGCAATGCTCTAGAAGATCAGCTTTGTTTATTGAAAATTCCTTATGTGGAAAAGTAATTAACACACTTTTTGTGTAACCTTTTTAAAATTTAAAGAACCTCTGCATAATGTAAAAGGTTCATTCCAATTAAAAGATTTTCTCTAGAACTGTTTGTTTAAGCCAAGATTTGTTTTAGAATCTACATCTATTAACTTTACCAATGTACCAATTCGTTAATCGTCTGATACAGCGAACCCGTGATATATCTGAAAAATACCTTGAATTAAATTTGATCACTACCACCCAGCACTGTCATGTGTATTTTTGCAAGCAGGTCTTTTTAGGATTTGGATGCATGAGTGGAGTATGTATTCCTCCCTCTGCAGTTGTCTTCCCCCGTCTCCCCCGGTCTATTTGTTCTCTGTTTTGTGGTGTCTGCTGCTGGGATTATTGGCTGCACTGCCATCCTGCCTGGCCTTGTCTTCTGGCTGCCATAGAGCATCCACATGGCATTGTACCAGACGTCAAAGCGCTTCTCAATGGAAAGCCCTGCTCTCATTCGCCACCCCTTTTGTTCAGGCCTCAAAGTTTATTTATCTATCAGCTGTTTCCCTGATCTTTTTCACAAACAACTGGGCCAAAAACCGAGAGCGTTCCAAAGCCAGCATCTTCCACACTGAGCCCATCTGTTAGTAGCCCTGTTAGATGTTATATATATAATTCCATCTCTATCGTTTGCTTTTTTTCTTCTTTTTTCACTCCAGAAAGCTTTTAGCTACATTTTAGCACACAAAAGCTGCAGTCCCTGCCTTTGTAGTCTGAGCTTCTATTTAAGAAGGTAAGGGGGAGAAAATCAATAATGTATTTGGACTCTCAATCTTCCAGGCCAGGGTAGAAGGTGTTTTTGGAGGGGGGGCTGTTTTTTGTCATTCATAAGCTTTGCTGACAAATCCCTGACATCATTTGTGGGTCGTATCGATAACTTCTTCCTCTGCTGTAGAGGACAAATAGAAATCATTTGTCTGGCTGTGCAAGAGGTGAGGCCTGCAGAGACAAAGGCCGCGCTGCCAACCGTCCATGACATTGGCAGTTGAAGGTATTAGCACAGTGTTCAAGGTCAAAGGTTACTAGAGCACATGCAGGTCATGCTAGGTCTATCCCCTGCCACTAAACTTAAAAAAGCTCCTTCTTCTGCCAAGACATTGAGCAGCATGGATGTAATGTTTGTAATACAGATTGCTTTGCTACTTGTAACTCCACTGAAAAAAGTGGAATAAATATATTGAAAAAGTTAAATCTACTTGTGCATTTTGTGCATTTATTTATGCATCGATTAATCCTTCTTTTTGTTGCTTTTGTTTTTTTAATGATGCTCACCGTTTTGCAGATTTTTTTCTCCACAAGAGCTCACATTTGAAGTACTTCTTGAAGTATTAGTGCATTATTATGCTTTTTAAGCTCCAATTCAATAACCCTGATGCTTTTGATGCTATCTAAAGCCTGCAGCAATTAAAAGTTACCAATTATGCACAATATATGTATTTAGATGACTTATTCAGGCTTAATTTACATGACAAGATCTTTACAAACCCAATACTGCAAACTACTGCACTAGTGCCTCAACAAACCTAAAAAAAAAGTTTATTTTGTATGGGTTCATGTCATAATGAGTGAATAAAACTTCACGCAGAGTTAATGAAACCATTTTAAGTATGTAACTGGGACTTAAGTGAACATTTTAAAATTCCTCTAAATAAAAATCATGACCTTTTGTTAATGTTTTTTTTTGTTACTGTCCTTTGAATATCTATTTTTTAATTATACTTGTGCTCTGAGTTGCATATTAAATATGTACTTCTTTCCTAAACTCTTTATTACCCAAATATTTAGAAGTATTTTTGAAATCAGGAATATAAATAGGTCTTTTATTTTGTACAATGCCCTCATTTTCATCTGCTTAATATATTCCTGTCATGTATGGTCTCTTGACACATGAGGCACCAAAACACGGCCTAAAATATGCCCTGGCACAGCTCCTTATTCAGAAAGCCTCTGTCTATAGCTTAGATAGTTTAGATCTGAAGGGGCTGTGTGTGTGTGTGTGTGTGTGTGTGTGTGTGTGTGTGTGTGTGTGTTTGTCTGTGTGTGTTCATGCACTTTCCTCCACATTATTACAGCTGTTTGGATGAGTTGTTACATTAAATATCATATACATCATTATTTACTAGAAAAACAAGCAAAGACATCTCATTGAGCCCTCCTGCTCTAGTTAAGTAAACTACTAGAAGTATTACACATGAAGTACTGGAGTGAATAAAGTAAAATGAAGTAGTAGGCATACTAGAAAAAAAAGATGTGCATGTCATATTTCTAAGGACATTTTACCTTATTTATAACAATATCTAATAACTTAAAAGGCTTATAGATCCTATAAGCCATTTGAATTAGATTTTAAAAAATCTATGACCAAATTAAGTTTGATGTAAAATGGTTCTTCATAGAGAAATTGACACTTTGTGTTTTGTGATGGTAACCAGTCATCTGCAATAACTATAATGCAAATAAAGTCTTTTTTTGGCATCCCAAATGATCCTCTGGTACTTTGAATGCTGTAGTTTAAATTGTAACTATTTAATTAAATAGAAATAAATAAATAAAATAGATAGAATTTTCTTATAACTATTTTAGACGTAGACAAACAGCTGCTAATGGTTACATTTGTTTTCATGTCTATCCAGCACAACATTTTAGTCCCGCTGGAACTGAGCTTGTTACTGTTTTTAGAGTGGAAGCTAGACAGTGTTAATTGTGACCAGTGTCTGGGGCAAAGGTTTATTTTAAAAATCTATTTGGTCTTGGGCCTAGATCCATATTAGTCTGTTAGAAAAGGTCATGGGAGCCAGAGCTAACTGAACCGTCCTTAGTAATTCATCTGTTTGTTCAACTCACCTTCTCCATCTACTTTTTCTTTTCTCTGGTTAGCTTTCATAAGCCTGGATTTGAAAATCCCGTGCAGACAGGAGGCATCTCAACAGCCCTGCTGTTCTCTTCAGAATACCATTAACACTGAAGGAGCTGTCAGTTTTCTAAAAGGCCCCAGAAACATTCTTTAAATGCTTCCCTCCCTCCCTGTTTGTGGGTTTTGTGTTGGATTCTAAATTCAAGTGCTTACTTTTCTGCTATTGCTTTCCATTTTGGCGGTAGCGCCCCACGTTAATGCAGGAGAGAAGCGTAAGGGGGGTATTAAAGTTCCTGCAAGCAGCCGTTGAGCCACCACCTGCCAGTCTTGTGTAAAGCCCAAAAACGTACCTGTTGGCAGCTGCTGGTGCCTGCGTGATAACACATACGCTAGCATCTCATTAACTCAGCGCGCAGGCAGGGGTGGAGCTGGAGAAATGTCTTCCACTTCCCCCCAGTTCACAAAGAACACCGTGAAAGCAGGAACAGGGCTGAGACAGAGAAGATCCATCAGCAAATCCCTCAAAATGACAACAAATCTGGCACTTAATTGATGTCATTAAGTCAGGCAGGTCTAATTCCACCTGTTTTGGATTTGCTACTTATTCATAATTTGCCTTTCAGTTACACACATACAACCGCCCTGCGCACTTGGCAGTTCCTTTTCATCTACTTTTACATACTCTAAATCCAGTGTTTTGCTCATAATTAGAAGAAATCACATGCTAAATAATTAGAAATAATTTTTTTTCCGAAATCTTTTAAAAAGAATGGATGCACAGGTCCAGGCAGCCCCAGATCTTCCCGTACATTTTTATCCACATACTGTGTTTGTATTAATAATAATAATAATAATAATAATAATAAAAACACTGTTCTTTAATAGTATAAAATCAAGAAGGGCAGACACATTTGTTGTTAAATTAAATTGAGGTTTTACTTCTCTTCATCATGTTTGATTTTACATGTCAAAAGTCAATAAGTTTTGAGCTGCATGTAAGATGACAAAAGGTCCAAAATTATCTGCCAAGATCAAACTCCTCTGTAGCTTTATCAGTATTCACTTTCATGTAGCTGTAAGAAATGTGATAATTAGGCATCAATTCATGTAGACTAAATTAGATTTTAAACAGATTTTTTCTTCAAGTATGAAATACTGTGCTGTGCAAATATCCTGACCCTCATTTCATTATATTTTATAATGAGACAGGGCGTACAGGGAATTATTGCATGTGGAAACATACATGTAAATACAGTGAATAACACAAAGAGCATTTGTACAATGAACAACTAAAATCAGTATTTGGTATGACCACTGATATTCTTCAACACAGCCTGAATTCTTTTAGGTAGACTTTCTTGTAATTTCTTGAAGTCATCTTCAAAAACAGTTCTCCAGGTTTCCAAATAATATACAGTACTGTGCAAAAGTTTTAGGCAGGTGTGGAAAAAATGCTGTAAACAAAGAATGCTTTCAAAAATGGAAGTGTTCATCATTTATTTTCATCAATCAACAAAATGCAGTGAATGAACAAAAGAGAAATCTAAATCAAATCAATATTTGGTGTGACCACCCTTTGCCTTCAAAACAGCATCAGTTCTTCTAGGTACACTTGCACACAGTTTTTGAAGGAACTCGGCTGGTAGGTTGTTCCAAACATCTTGGAGAACGAACCACAGATCTTCTGTGGATGTAGGCTTCCTCACATCCTCCTGTCTCTTCATGTAATTCAGACACACTGGATGATGTTGAGATCAGGGCTCTGTGGGGGCCAGAAGAACTGATGCTGGTTTGAAGGCAAAAGGTAGAAGCACCAAATATTGATTTGATTTAGATTTTTCTTTTGTTCGCTCACTTTGCATTTTGTAAATTGGTAAAAAATCAACAATCATTATTTATATTACTGAAAGCATTCTTTGTTTACAGCATTTTTTCCACACCTGCCTAAAACCTTTGCACAGTACTGTACATTTCTATCCAAATACATAAAATAATACACATTTCTATCCAAAGTTTTGTTGTCATTAGCCACCCTTAACCTGAGTGACATACTGTACTGGAACTGGATTTGTCTTGCATTTAAAGTCTAGGTTCCTCCCAAGGTTTCTTCCTCCAGTTTTGCCTCTGTAGCTAAAGGCTTACTCGCTTGGGGTTTGGGCCCGAATTCTGTAAAGCTGCTTTGTGTACAGTTGTAAAAAAGTGCTTTATAAATGAAACTGGTAAGTTGGTCTACTGGTTGCCACTATACTACAGTGTTATTGAAATCACCTGTATTACCTAGCTTAAAATATTGTTACATAGCATTTGTATTTATGCCAAATAGAAAGGTGTCCATACCTGTTACTGGAGTAGCATCCTCCTGTCACCTTTTGAGAAAGAAAAATTAGCATATGTGATGCAATTTTAAAAGCAATTACATTGCTTTTACCTTGGTAAATTCAAATTAACCTGTACAGTACTTTTTATGACATTGATTATTAAAATGAAAACACCTTAAAAGTTACCATTTTCAGAGGTATGGACTTTTGTAGTGACAGTAGACTTTTAAGTTTTAAGTTCAGATCTTTAGGTATGCATGCCTTATATGTATAACTGAAAAGGCTGTCAAATATAAACGGTTCATTTAGAAGAGGAAGTGATTTATTAAGAAGGCCTACACTTGGATCTGACCTCAGCTTCTGTCAGAAAGGTGGTTAGCATGAAAGAGAAGTGTTAAAAGTTGCTGACGGCTGGAAAAGAGTAGAAAGAGGGATAATCAAAAGAGCAAGTGGAAGGGGAGAGACAACATGGCACATGGAGGGAAGTTGTGAGTGGCAAGGACAGATGCAAGGTCAGGGATCTCCTCTCGACAAGGAAAAAAAAGTGCATCGAGGATACAAGCCTATTTCTCCACACCATTGTTGTGCCTATCCTCCTGTGCATCCAACTTCATTTCCACTTCAATTTTTATCAACCTTCTGCTTGCCTCTCAAGGAGATAGGATACAAGCTCTGACACGAATTAGCCCTCAGATTGACTGATACTGCAGCACCCAGGGGACACTGGGTAAAAAAGCTTTTGGCTCCCACACACCCCCCAGCCCCACCACCCCCACTTGTTCCCCCTTTTTTCCCTTTTTTTCTTTCATACCCTTCTCCTTTCCCTACTCCGCCTCCACTTCGTCTTGTTTTTCCCTGGTGCCTTCTTGTCAGTCACCTGTCTGGGCGACATCACTCTCCCCTTCAGAGTTGACAGACAGGCGCCGCCGGGTTCTGACGGAGTAATTTGCTCTGAATTTACAAAAATGCTCTGCATCAAAGATGGCAGCTGGGTTGTGTGGAAGTGATTGCATTAAGAACAAGGTTGAGAGGTCTATTTCCACTCATCAGCGCTGCTGACAGACACACTACAGGTATTTTTTCCTCAAGTTTTGGGGACTCATCTTTAGGGACACATAGAGATACCTTTGCAGATGTGACTTTGGCTTTGGCTCTGGCCTTGGCCCCTGAGCTGAGTGGAGGGTCTGCTCCAGACGGACTGCAATAAAGAACTCTGCAAGCCTTTCCTTTACTCTCCATTTCTTCACCCCTACAGATGTCCCTGTGGAGTCTGCTGATACCAGCCTCTTAAACCTTCATCCCCTCTCACAAGGAGTTTACATCAACCTGTTGTAAATTTATATGAAGAAACTTTCCACATACCTGCTCTTTTGACGATACAGATCCATGATCTACATTCTGTTTGAAAATGCTCTTCTGAGAACAGGCACATCTCCTTGCTTTGAGATGCTAGTAGCTTGTGTGGGAACACTGATGAATATCAGGGAATGCTGGAGGTGTGTGAAAGCCCTCTGGACTCACATAGAGCATAACGGAGTGCTGATCCTGCTTAGGAGCTACAGGGTAAAGAGAAGGGTCTTGCAATCGGGTATTGATGGTGGAGTGAGGGCTCATCTTTCGTTGTCCCGCGTCAGGGCGATTCCTCACCAATATTATTGATTCTCAACAGGGACCTCATTTATTACAGGCTGACTATGGGCAGATGAACCAGGCTTTACTGCTGAGCAGAGGCATTCCTCTCTTGAAAGGCTACACCACCACATGGGTCAATTTTAGGACCATTGCATATTTAAAAGCCATTCTGTGTTTGGCTAAGCACCATTATGTAATTCTTCATGTTGCTTTAAATAAGTGTTTCAAGATTCTCCCAAGAGCTCGAATTTGGTTCGATTACTGCATTAAAAAATATATATATTTTTTGTTTGTTTTTGTTTTTTTTAGGGAGAAACGTTTTAGAAAGTGTATTTTACATGGTTATGTGTTTCTTATTCATGTGTGAAAACTGTTTTGTGTCAAAGGCTAAGAATGGCACATTTTTTAATGCTGGGCCAAACACCATACTGTGTGCTTAAGCAACATAAAAACAAATTTCATGCTTAAGCTGCTGTGGATGTGCAGATTGCTGTGTGGTATAACAGCAGGACAGTTCTGGCTTAAGGATTTTCAACCTTTAAATGAGTGTCCTGCCACCTATATGTCCTGCAGTTAGGTAGCAGTCCAGTTCTTTTATGCAATACAAATTGCTCTACAAATTGACCTGCTAATGTAAAACTGTTACTGACTGTATAAAAACATGTGAATTGGAACATTGGAACTTTGGAACATCTGTTTGTTACCCAAGGGAAATTTCATGGCATCCCATTCTAAATTTATAGATTAGTTCGGTCTTCTCTTTGCAAATACAACAAGCTCCTTTCTTTTAGGCAAGCTTTCCTCAAGATCTGGAAGTTTGTTTTGGATGTTGGTTTGACTCTGGGAATTTTTGCTCAGTCATCCAGAGGAGCATTTTGAGATCAGGCAGTGAGGTTGTATGAGAAAGCCTGTCTGGAAATCTCTTCTAGTTAATCTAGACTAGGAGTAGGTACAGGCCAGTCAGTTTCTTTCACAACTTACCTAACTTACCCAACCATGTCTTTATGCACCTTCTTTTGTGCACTTTGGTAGAGTAAAGCTGAAAAAATCCTTCCTCAAACTCTCTCAAAAAGCTGGATTTTCTTGATTCTTGATTTACTGAAAAAAAAGAGAATATTTCCCTTTACTGGATCTAAGAGGTCTAGTCTAACTCCTGAAAAACATCCGCATGCTGTTTTTCCTCCTCCGGCTGGTTTTATTGTTGGCACGATGCAATCAGGCAGGTAGCATTCTTCTAGAATCTACCACCCAAAACTCATCCATCAGACTTTCAGACAGAGAAGCATGATTCATCACTCCACAGAACATGTTTCCACTGCTCCAGAGCCAGTGGTTGTAGACCACTCCATATGAAGCTTGGTGTTGCCCTTGGTGATGTGAGGCTTGCATTCAGCTGCTTGCCCATAAAAACCCATCCAAAGAAACTACTGGTGCACAGTTTATGTGCTCAGGTTAATGCCAGAGGAAGATTGGTTCGCAGTTACTCAACAGAGTCAATTTTACATGCTGTTTGCTTCAGAACTCATCTACTCTGCTCTGTTAATTTACTCGTTGTGCTACTTTTTGGTTGAGTATCTGTTGTTCCTAGATGTTTCCACTTCTTAAATTCACTGAGCTCCTCAGAACGAGCCATTCTTTACACACACACACACACACACACACACACACACACACACACACACACACACAAACACAAACACACAAACACAGTACTCTTGTTTCTTCTCATCCGTTGTTCATCCACTGCATAACATTTCATGAAATGAAAAGCTTAAAAGAACTGGTTTCAACTCCCACTGAAGGATTTTTACCTTAACCCAAAGCTAGAAATCCAACCAAAATATATTAAGAACTTGTTTTTTTTAATTGTGTACTCTCCGAAACTAATCTCAGTCAGATGTTTGGAATGGAAATGTGACTTGAATGTGAAAGTTCTGAATATGGCATATTGTTGGTGACCAATATGTCTTTTTTTTTCCCTTTTCTGAATTTTGACTTGTCCTGTCAGTGTATTGCAGTGAGTGAATGACTCAGGCTGTGTGTCTTGGCAAGGAGGTGTTTGTAATGGTGTAGATGTTGAGAAATCCTCTCCTTGACTCCAGACCCTGGCTGTCCCTGACCCCCCTCTTTAAGAGTCTGCCCAACCAGTGCACACAGTCAGGTGTATTTCCCCAGGGACGCTGTCAGAATCCATCCTGTACATGCAGCCATTTTCCACTTCACATCCCAAGAGTCACCCCCACCCCTCCCAAACACCCCTCGGTTTGGTTTTTCAATGGCTGAAATAGGAACGTGCCTCTCCAGGCTGAATAAAAAGCCAGATTGTAGCAGGACCACACGGTATGGGATGAGGGTGGATTTGGCCTTCATGAGGTTAATTTTCTCCCCTTTTTTCCTTTTGCTCTTGCTGGGCATAGGGAAAGAATGACTCCAGCTTAACGATAAAATAATGAATGTCATTTTTGAGGCAGAAGTGGAGGCGGGGGTTTAGTGTGGGGGGGGTGTACTACTGTGCAGCTGAATGTGCCCCGTGCCAAGGAGTAAATTTGAGTGAAGCCGTGCGATGTGACATCATTTACTCAGAAATCCCTAATTTGTCAGCATTAATATTTCAGCTGCAGCATTGCCTGTCAGTGAGTGCCAGAGATGACTGATCAATCTATAAAACGGCCTAGGCTAATTTATTGAATATTTATGTGCAATGTCATGTGCAGGGTGCGAGTGGAATTTATTTCTCTCACTTGCCTCTCTGGTTGAGAACTTTTCTAACTAAGTGAATTTTTTTTTATTTTAGGGAAGGAGAGAGATGCATAATAATGATGGGGCCGCTCTGCATTGGTGATGGGACCAGTTTGCTTCCATGGTATGGAGTGTGCGTTTGGCAATCTGCTCACACACATAGTCACATGTCTTCCGCACTGTCACTATTCTGGTCAATGAATTACAGTGATGTGCCAGTGTGCGATTCGGCAGCGATGATTCACAGGCATGTATGGGGTGTTCCAAGCGGGTGCAGTCCATTATAGTCCTCCACTTCTCCATAATTCCACTTTCATTGTCTGTGCTGTGCAGTGCTCCTGAGCGGCGTCCTCTTAGAGGATAATGTGTCTGTGTTGGTACACTGTGCTTTGTTATTTACAGCTGCGTCTTGAGAAATGTGTTTGTTCGCAGGTTTAGCATGCAGTGGCCTGAATTACGGAGTGACACTTCAGCTCAGACAGCATAATTTCTGACAGCGGTTCAGAGTAAAATGCTGGGACAGCAGAGCAGGACCGAAAGCGAACCCCTACTGCATTTGTCCTTCAAACACACCCATGAAGATCATTACGAGGGTAAATTAGTGATGGCTGCGGTGTTTCATGGACTCTTACCAAGGCTGTGGCCTGAGCTGTGTTACATCTATAGTTCAGAACATAGCAAAGAGCACTGGTTCGTTATTGTACAATGTGTTCTGCATGGTAATCGGTGACCCTTTCTGATGGCCAGGCGCATGTCTACTCGTCTAGAAGCTTTACAGTACAGTGAACAATTCTATTCCTACTCCACACCTTGTATTAGCCCCTCCAATACCCTCATTATACCGTCACTAATTACAAATTCTCAAGTCAGTGCCAAGCATTAAAATAAGACAGTGCAGCGAGCATATGGCATAATATCCTATTAATGAACACTCTAAATTCAAACTCAGGTCAGCTGCTCGTTTCGTGTACGTGTCACCGATCCAAAGGGGGGTAGAAAAAAGTGACCTTCTTTTAAAATGCACAGACTGATTTGAAGAGATGGGGGCCTGAGGCAAGCTCTTTGTTTTACTTGTTTAATTTTTTCCAGCAATTATTGATATAATAATGTGAGGGTTGGGTGGGAGATGTTTTGCTCTTTTTTGGTTTAAAGGGACTAGAGGTGGAGATCACTTCTCTATTTGCATGTTGACTGGTTCAGTCACTTCAGTCTTTCTATTTGTGCTGTTCTGTCTATCTCTTTGTCTCTCTCCCTCTCTTGAAGGAAGCCAGGCTATTTGCATTCACTGTCAAAACAGCGTGAGAAACAAGTTCCTCGTCATTCTGCTCTTCTCCCTGCGTGTGGCGTTTTAATGTGGACTGCCAAACGCAAGCGAGATAGATTTCTGTTTCCTCTTTACAAGGGAGGGGGGTAACAGATAGACACATTTTGTGCTTTTGTCTTGGCATGATAGATGTGCCCATGGCCTGTTGGTTGGAATCACGTTTTTCTGAGCTAATCTGCACATATGACCCTGTCTGCATTGGTGGCGGAGAGGATGATCACTCTTCTTCTGCAAAAGCCCTGATGCATCTCTGCTAACCTCAGGTCTAGTACAGAATCATTCTAGTTAGACAATGCACCTTCTCCTCTGCCATTAACCCATACATGAAATGGGACATGGAACTATAACCCAGGTTAATACACACACAGAAACACACACGCACACACTCAGGCACATGTGCTAACTCATTCAGCACATCAGTGAGGTTCAGCTTCGGTGAAGGTGATTTATATTGACAGGGCTCCATTTCAGCAGGGCTGTGCCCTGGCCGCACCTCTGCGAGGCTGTCCCAAAGGGGGGTTGCTCCCCAGGGACGGCACATGATTTTGCCAACTCCAGGCTAAAGATCAGTTCTGTCATAGCGGCTTGGAAAGTGGTTTGTTTTAAAGACATAATCCTCTAGAACAGATGTCTTAGATTAGAATGCAGAGCAGTGGGGCAGAGACCAGTCTCAGCCTAGCCTTTGCAAACTTGAGCCCAAGTAGTAGTGCTTTTCCTGACTGCATTGCAGCGTGAATTCAAACTGATTTAAGGCCGATTTGAAAAGGTCCTTCAAATACTTTAACTGAATAAAGACAAAAGCATGCCATAATCATATCATGACATTAAAATTTCTTGATTTTGATTTGTAATATACCTGTCATGACAATAATCAATAATGGTAATATGACACTGTTATACTGCAGAACATAACCTATAATCAACTTATGGCAGCATAGGACATCTGCCATGGCATATTTATGGCTTAGTTATGTTAATGAAAGCTCTGCTTCATGGCATTATATCAGTACAGTTTGGTATAGAATATTAAAAACTCAGCAGTCCTTTGCCAAAACGTGCCCTAAGTCATCTGGTCCTCCTTGAAGATTGCACTTTGTTGACATGGAGAGAAGCTGACGATGCTGAATTTAAAAGCAATAATTTATGATGGAGTTTAGGTTACACTGTAAATGCACTGTATCAGGGGGTTATGTATAGTATTGTTTGAAATCACCTGTTAATTAGCTACAATGGCTCAATAGTCTCATACACACAAGAATTTTTTATGTTTGCTGTCACCTGTTAAAACCCCACCACTTGGATTGGTCCTGTCCTATCTCAGGAATATTTGGGTATGGGGGGTCTGCATCAATGCGGTGTTCCCCAGATATCTCCCTAAGGACACACACTGGGTGCTTGCAAGCTCCCCTTTGAACAGTAAAATGTGAAACAGGACACTTCACTATCTTTAGCTGTAAATTATTTTTTTTTGTAATAGAGAGCCTGTTGTCCGTATTTTTTTGAAGAAAACATCTTGAGATTATATAAATCCTCTTCTGCTAAAAATGTGCTACAAATTTAATGCAACAGTAATTCTAGTAACACAACAATCTGAAGTCTTATAAGTCAGAGAATAGGAGAGTTGTGTGAACCACTCCAGACCCATACAAAAAAAGCAGAATGATAAAAAACAGAAACTACAGAGCTTTACTGATGATTTGGGAAAGCTGGGACAAAACCTAAAGGAAAGTCTGAATCGAAAAAATGTATGTGGAATGGAAAGAATGTTACTTATAAAATAAATGTGAGAATGTTTTTGATTTATCACCTCTGTGTTTTTTGTGTTTTGGTGGCTCAAGGACGGCATCCAAAATGAAAGTGAATACATGAAAGAGGGCTGTATGTTTGGGGTGCGAGAGATTGGCTATGTGGGTGAACCGAGGAACTTATAAGTGCAGTGTTTCCAGGGAAGAACAGCTTGATAAAAAAGGTCATTCATGTCCTGAGGTAAGCTAAATTTATTGTGTAGAGAACTAAAAAAAAAAAAAAACAGCACTGCCTATGCAGTATGCAAATGATTCCTTAAAGGACGGGGGGCCAAAGTGAGTGGAGGCCACATGGTGCGTGGCGGCCTGGCCCATCACTCTTCATGCCAGGGCCTTTGTGCTCCTGCCCTGCTGATAAGAGCCGGGACAGGGCACCTGTGGAGGGTCACCTTTGCTGAAGGTGAGGCCAGCTATGCTCCACACTGCCCCCTGCTGTGGTCACACATAAGGTCTGCAATAACACAGTGACCTGGACCACCAGTTTAGTCATATGTTCTGAGCACTTAGTATCTGATACCTGCTTTTATTAGCTATGGATGTACAGATCCCAGAATTGCCTCTAGCTACATCATGGTTATCTCTCCAATATAGAATCAGCTCTATGTGTGCTAAAGGCCTAAAAAGTTGTGAGTATGAAACTTCTGGTTTGTATTTATGAGGACCATTCTGGGGCTAAGGAATTATTATAATTATTTTTTTATTAAAACTTGACATACCTTCTTTTAAACCCTACCTTAAAATCAAAAGTATAAAGATGCTCACAAAACTTAAAATTAGAACATGATACTGAAGTTCTCTTGTTACTGTATATATTGTTGTTAAGATTTTGACCTACCGTTATCCTCACACTAAAACATGCTTATAAAAATAAATAAAATAAAATAAATAAAAAGTTAGTTGACTGGTGATTAGTTGACTCCTTAGTCATCCAAGAAGTTTTGATGGAAATTGTAGGTGTGTGGAAATTGCTGGTAAATTCCTTCGACATGTTGGAATTAAGGTTTAGTTGGAGAACAAGGTTGTTTGTAAATGCAAGAAGAAGAAGGAGTGCACAGAGGCAGAGGACCACGTTCAGGAGGACTGTGTTGCATTGCTGGCAAACCCCTGGCATGCTCGCTTGGCACATGGGGCTGCCAAGTTGTAGGATTTACCTCGAAGCCTGAGGGTTTTGACATGAAAAGACTTTATCGGCTAGGAGGCCCTGCGGAAAGCTGGGGGTTTGGGGGGGTTCTTACTCTGTTATGACGATGGAGAGGAGAAAATGCTGGGTGAATGGGAGAAAATAAGAGAGGAAGACTGAGGGAGTGAAATATGCAAGCAGTCCAGAAACCGCAGCCAAGTTGCCAAACAGAGAGAGGAGAGAATGGGTGGCATGAGAACAATGATGTAAAACCATAGAGTGGAACAGCTGCCTTTGGCACATGCAATACCATGGTTATATTCACATAAAAAGACATTACATATACACACACACACACACACACACACACACACACACACACACACACACACTACAATAAACAGAAATTAAGCAATAAAGTTTGTACTGTAAAATCTTTCATTTTCTCCAACAACAGTAAATTGTCTGAGCACCTATGTAGATTCTCTAATAATCGCACATGAAATTTACACAAATTATTATTTTGTCTGCGCACAGGTGTGTGTATATATGTTCAGATGTGTGTTGAGGGACTGTAGCAATATGTGTAGATGATTCTGTTATTTCCATCAGCACAGGGATGCAGGTGTATGTGTGCTTGGAAGAGCTTGGAATGGCAGCACATGGTCAAGTGGTCAACAAAATGAAAATGGAAAATTGCTGCCACTTGTTCTTGCCATTGAAATATATGTGTGTGTGAGAGAGGTGGCTGGGTCATAATAGATGGCCCAGTTTTTGCTGTTATTGATATTCTGGTTAATGCTTCAAGAAAATTGTCCACCACAAACACATCCCACCACAATTTATTTTGGGAAACCCAACCCTAAATTGATCTGACTTGTGCAAGCAGCATCCACCTTGTAAATAAAAGCACATTTTAGAAATTGGAAAAAATATATATATATACATATATATATATATATATATATATATATATATATATATATATAGTGTGGCAAATTAGCATGTCTATCATTTACGTTGTTGTTGTTTGACTGTTTAACACATTCGACTTTTTAAATTAAAAGNGAGACAGTATATATATATATATATATATATATATATATATAAATCACTCATTTTCATTTACAGAAGCAGGGAGAACATCTTTATCTTTAAAAGTTTATGTAAAGGCAACCAATTGCTTTAATATTTTTAAAGAATCATAAAAGCCATTTGTTTTAGGTTTAGTTACACATGAACGTTTTAATCATGTTTGATGCATTTCAAAAGAAATTTTTTTCCTCACTCAACGTAATTAGATCAATTAAACCCCTAAAAGAAACGAAAGCAATTATAACCACTTAAATATCTTGTGGCAGCTGATTCCTTTAAATGTTCTCTTAATTAAAAAACAAACTTAACAAACAAACAGAAACACAGAATGCTGGGAAGCTTCTTATCCCAGCTGGGTTTATAGTCACTAATGTGACATCCATACTGTTCCAATGAATCTTATTCAAATGTCAGCAAATTTATGATGGATTCACTTAAAATCTGCAAACAGCAATCCGTTTAATCAAAAGTTACCATTTTCATGAACTCAGAAAGAACTGCTGAATATTTTTATATGTATGTACGTACAGTTAACAATTTCAGTATAATGGTTGACAAATTTTCATTTAAACAACCTTATTTTTCATTCCAGATGTCTGAGGTTATTTAAGTGATTTGAAGAAATACATTTCTCTGAGGATGGAAATTTCAAACTATTGCTCAGCTGAGCTGCATTTGACTTTCTTCAGTGTGTTGCTATACGAATGAATAAAAAAAATGACTTGCTACCTACTAATAGTAATCTTCTAGAAACAAACAGTTCATGCAAGATCAGTTCCTTGCAATCCAGATATTCTATTTTTAATAAATGTTCTATTTGGCTGAAAGTGTGCAAACCCATAGAATGACTATTGCGTTTACATATGCAAAATCCGATTTTTCTCAGTGTGGGTTTAATACAAATGCAGCTCCAGTGTAGGAATGCAGGGGTAATAGTGTGTGCAGTGCATAGCGTGCCCATTTAACCCCCCATATGTTTAATCACCACCATTTTCCACTTCATTTCCATATGGCCTCAGCCACAGTCACTCACACAGCCCACCATTATAAACACATCGAGTATTCACTAACAGATATACTCAAATTAGAATATTTACACATTTTCTTCATTTAAGATGGTGATATTTTAGCCAGTGGGAGTCAGAGGGATTTGTGCTCATGCAAGTGTTATCTGTGTGTACGAATGTCCGTAGTCAACCGACAGATTCTCATTAAAATTTGTTTTCTGCATACCAGGACACTATTGGTACTAAGCATCTTTTCGGAAATGTGAATATAAGCAAGTATTTTGATGATTTGATTTCTTTTATTGAAAAACTGCCTTATCTACATTATCAAAAAATAAAGATACAAAAACAGTCCTCAGCTTGTATGCACAGTTTTGGAGACGATTTTAAATGGCTTAGAATGGCGAAAGAACTTTAACGTGTAAAAATTCTATAAATCTATTCCATTTGGGAATGACGAACACCACCCTGCTCTTGGACACTTTCATATAGCAGAATTTTTATCTTGACATAATCTTGTCTTTTAGGATTATTTTCTCAACCTTATGGCCTTGTTTTCACTCTGAAAAACACAATCAGCTGTGAGACCTTTTATAGACTGGTGTGTCAAATGAATTTGATTGGGTACAGGTAGATACCACTTAAACTGTAGCAGCACCTCAAGGGTCAATGACAGAAAGAGGATTCACTGGAGCACAATTGCAAATGTCATGAAAAAGGTGATCAATATTTATTCAAAAGATTTGGTCTGTTTTCAATAAACATAGTGATTTTAGTCTTTTGTTGCAAATAGACTTAAAATGTTTCATTTACATAAATATTACAAGCATTGAAGTCAAGGTATGCTGAAGTCTTAAAACTTCCCCTCAAAGGAATAATGTTAAAAGCTGATGTTAACAGTGCTTTGTGTCAGGTCTCCTCTGTGAACTGAATGTGAAGACTGGTTGCTATATGCTCAGATGCTGAAGCACTGATGTGAATCTATTTTAGTAAGCTAATTTGGTTTTATTATTATTTTCTATTGCTATTTTCACTTTTACTTCATTTTGCAATCTGTGTCATTATTTGGAAATCATGTGCCCATTGTGAAAGAGTTGTATATAATTCTAATAAATACACGACATGATTTTCAGTACTCTAGTCACTCTAGCTTTTCAGAGAAACCACACAATCCTATCTGAAACATAAAAATGTGGAAAACATTAAAGGATCTAAAAAAAAAATAAAATAAAAAAAATATCTGTGTCCACTCTGCATGCATTTACCTGCAAAGACAAGTGTAGACAACTGTTCCTTACACATCACCGTGACCACACTGGTTGAATGGTTCTTTAAGGAATCAACTTTAGTCAGTATTACCTCTCTTATACTGTTTCTGTTTTCCATCAAGGACCTGTCTGGCTTAAAAGACTTCCCATAAATAAGAAATTAAAAATGTATGCCATGCAGAATGAGCACCATTGATCTCTCGGTAAGGAGCCCGTATTTACCCAGTTCCTTGATTGTCACAGTTAGTGTGAATTATGTGGAACATGTGTTGAATTTACAAGATAAAGGGCAGGAGCCAGATAGCTCCAGATGCCATTTGATGTGACTGCAATGGCTTCTTTGACAGACAGGGCGAGCGTCTGTGCACCCCCTCCCGTCACTGTCTTGTTTTTGTTATGAGAGATTGTGTGCTAAATGGAGTGTGTACTCTGCGCACTCTGTAAATTTGGTATCATAATTAGGGGCATTCTTTTGTTTTAGATGGCAAAACGCAGTGTGGCAGCGGTGAGCTGCACCTGAACCATGGCTGCATAGCTGAGCCATGGGGCGCTCCTTTTTGCATGTGCACACATGCACAGTGCTCAGGTTTCTGTTTAGGCAATATTGATGAACATAGAGGGAAGTGCGTTTAAATGAGGCTCAGCAATGAGGTAGAAAATGAGTAATGTTTCTTCATAGAGAAAAGAGAAAGCCATATGTTTGATATGCAGCTTCACTGTGGGTTCACAGCAGGGCATCTCTACATCGCCTGTACATCTTTATCTCTGCACTGTATAAAATAACAGGTTCTTTGGGGCGATTCCGCAGAAAGGATATTTCTGTATATGAGATGTGTGTCAAAAAAGTTTAAAGAACCTTCCCATAGTAAGAAGACCGGTTTCAAATAAAACTGTACATCGAGGAAGCTTGATTTGAAAGATTTTAGCCTCACCATACAGTACTTAAGATTTGCACTTGTGTATATGGATGTATGCTCCTGTGGTTTTTGAATGATGGGAGTGTTTATAGCTTGTAGCTCCTTTGTCTGAGCTGAGGGTGGAATCATACATTTGTGTTTAGAATGCTTCCACACCCTCTTTTATCTCCTCCCCCCTTCCCTCCTCCTCCCGACCATTATAAGTGACTCAATCATCCTGTGGGGAAACAAACTTTATAAAATTCTCCATAATCTACCAAGCGGAACCTATTTTCCTCTCGGTGCAATTAACTGCACCAACATTTACAATAATATGATTACAGCCACTGTGGCAAAGTTGGAGTGGGGGTGAAAGAATATTAGGTATCAGCGAGGGGTTGATCGTAATGGTCGTTTTTTCGGGAGACTTGCATTTTCTTTGAGCAAATAGAGGGCCCTTAAATTCTCCTTAGGCAGTAAAAACCAATGCAGTGGAACAATGATAACAAACACGAGCAACCACTTCCCTTCTCTCCCGAGCTTTTTCACTTTCGATCCTGGTTCTTCCCACTTCCTACCTCCCTCGATTAATTAAGCCTTTCACGGGCATGTAATTAGGAACATTAGCAAGTCATAAAATTGCCACCACTCTCTAAATTATGTGGAGGCCCACAGCAATTTGTTTGTAATTCCTTTCTTGAAGACATTGACACTGTAGAGTCCAAAACATCTACATAGGTGCTCACAGTGCTCTCCTGTCTCTCCTAGCAATGCATCATGGTCTTCAGCCCATGCTGAGAGTAATTCAGATGGAGTGAGATACCCTAGACACATATGCCTTTTGGGGCAGGTTGAAGAAACAAACTCAACTGAGTTTCAGGCCATAACATTTATATGTAAGTAATAACCTCATGTTAACCATGGAGAAAAGGATGAATTCTATCTTCGGGACCAAGATTTCATTTCTGTCTGTGCAGTTACCATTCCAATTTTCTCTTTTTGGTAAACAACCCTTTCTAGGTTGGGCTGGGAACAGAGGGGTGAAAAGTAGTGCCTTTATTGTGCCTCTCTCCTATAAAGGATTATAAAGGGGAGAAAGTGACAAATCCCGTCTTCATTCTTCATCTGATGATCCAAGCTTCCACTGTGCAAGAACTGGGGAAGGGAAAAGAAAAAGAAGAATAGGCTTGAGTTTGTTTGTGCTGAACATGCCATCAAAAGGTTAAAGGCATCAGCAGTGTGAAGTGTGAGGGTGATTGTAACACAAGGACCTAATCATAGGTTCTATCAGCTGAGGCATCCCTGACCCTGTAATAACCATATTCCATTGTTTCTGTTTACTGCCCAGGAGAAGGGAGAGAAAAAACTAAAGCCTGGCAATATTGATTCCCAGCCCTCATATTGAAACCAGATATTGATTTTCTTTCTTTTTTTTAAATAGGAAAAAGTGCATTGTTCAAGTGAAGGAGATTTCTTTTGGGATTTGCTGAGAGAGGAGCTGAAATGAGCATCCTTTGGAACATAGTCTCTTGCGGATTTGGTACAGGAGCTGATAATTGAATTCAGCGATTGGGTTCTTGCATGAGGTGGGTTAGATTTAGCCGGAAGAGAGAAATGGGCATGCTGGCATTTCTGACTCTTCCTTGGCTTTCCTATTTGTTCTTTTTTATTCTTTCCTTCTTGTATTCAATTTGATTCCACAGCAGCACAGTATTAGCTGAGATTGTCTCTGAATGATAAGGCAAATGATATGACTTTGCAAAGGCTATGACAGCACAGTGTGTGTCACTTGACGGCGGCAGTGGTGGTCTCCTGTCAATGTCTCCTGATTAGTCCCCCGACTTCCAGCGGTAGGGCCAGCATCTATTTCTCATTCAGGGGGCGTATTCTTGTCTCCCACTCAATTTGCAATTAAGACAAAATTTAGACCACTGAAGCCTGAAGGCAGGTGGGTGTCCTCAGAGCAGGTTGCTTAGCAACTGCAGTAGCGGCACAGGAACCAATGAGCACCTGTGCAGCAGGGGGCAGTACAGCGAGGAAGTTCGGGACCGGCTAAAGCCACAGTCATGGCTGCGTCTGAGAGGCGGAGATAGAGCAGCCTCAGTTGGGACACATGGGGGGAAGGAGCCTTATCAGAGCCAGACATGTTAGACTAGTGCAGAGAAGCAGGCAGTCTAAAGCCTGGAGCATGACCAACACCCCATCCCCCATCCCCCACCCCACCTGTCCTCAGTGCAGCTCAGGGAAGGGTCAAAGAGGGCTGAAGCCCTGCCCTGGTTCCTCAATGAACGCTGGCTGCCACTGTTATCCCTCAAATCTCTTGGGAGCTGTATCAGTGTCAGCATGCAGTGTGCAGGGAGCAGGACAGGGGGCACTGATGCTATCACTGCCTGTGATTCAGAATGTGGTTCCCTGTGGGACAGCCTGGTTTGGAGTTGATCGTGCTATCCCAAGCCTCAGAGGAAGAGGTGGAGGGTGATTTGCAGACATTGACCCCCACAGCACTGGGGATTTTCAGCCGATGGGCTTGATACCTTGGGGTTATGTTGCTGCTCTGTTTCTGTTGGGCCATAATGCTTTCCGGCTTATTGTGCACCCACTAATCCATAAACATAATCACAATCAGAATCAGCTTTATTGATCTCAAGTTGCTCTAGTATCTTATAAATACAGAAAGTTGCTTTTGGTGCCAGTTGGATTGCTCTTGCAAATGTCAGTTAAGGTGCTGTGGTCATCTCTCCAGTGCAGCCCCTGACAAAAAAGGTTGACTTTAGGCCACTAGCTTTCATTTCCTTTCTGTCCCTCAGCTACGTTCCACTACCTGCACCCATTTCCTGTGAAGCCTAGAAGGCCAGAAGGGACATCTGGAAAGGTGTGGGAGCTTTTCTGCAGTAAATATTTTGTTCAGATTATAGTTCAGCATCTAGAAATACTTGGACTATCAAATCTGAACATGCATTTCTTGGTACAATCACTGAGGATGGATGTCATGTTATGAGCGCTAGCTACACTATGAATGTATTCCCAACAGGTACTGGACTTCGTATCTATCTTTTCTTATCTCTCTGGAGTCAGCTTTGTGTTATGAACCCTCAAAAATGGCCCTGTTCGTGATAGTTTGCAAGCTGTTGAAACACAAGCTGCCATTGCCCAACACACATCAACCAATGTATTTGCATGTGCTCAGATGCTGGGAACAGCAAATTGACTGAGCAAATAGGCATATTACCGCACAGTAGGGGGAGTCATGTTGTATTCTGCAAACAAAGGAGAACGCTTGCAATGGCTCTTATGTGGAGAGGGATGCATTATGAACACTTGGAGATGTAAAAGCAAAGATCCAGTAATAACATGCACTTACGAGATGGAATGAAAAACAAATATGGATGGAGGGCACTCTCCATTGCTATTAAGTGGTTGTAAGCAGGACCGCTGAACCACAACAAAGCTAGTAAAAAAGTAAGGACATAATAAGGAATAAACTCTGAATTGTTACATAATAGGTCTTGGTTGGTGGTAAAATGATGGTGAGACATGATAATTAATTTTGAGGTGACAGAAGAATAAAAAAATAATTAAATCAATGTGAGTTTGTAAAGAACAATGACTGAAGTATGCTGGCTGTGTGTTCTCACTATCATGGTTTCATTTAAATGAGATTCAAAAAGTTTGGGAGTTCTGTTCAGTCTAAATCTTGGATGTCCAGATATGCTTGCCTATGAACCTTGGCTGACATAGTCCAAGTGTGGATGTCAGTGGCACCCAAAGTCATTCACTGTTGAAGAGGGGTGGGGACATAGAAGTCACTGTTGATTATGATATAATTCTGCTTGGCGCAGTTTTATAAAGCCACCCCTGCATTGCCCCAGTCGCCACAGGGGCCAACCCAGGCCACGCAATGTGTATTAGAGACTCCTCAATTTCACACATGCTTACTCTTGAGTGAGTTTCGCATAAAGGGATTAGGAGGGGAGGAAGTGCAAGGGAAATGGGATGTTAGACACCCTGCTTAATGGAGTGACGGGGCCTGGGCCAGTGTCCTTTCTATTTCCACCTCTCCCCCCACGGCTCTGCTCTAGTGCACTGACACTCTAATCCTCGCTGCTCACAATCCACGCACATCCTGGCTACAGACTCGACCAGGGGAAGGATAGAGAAAGCCAAGAGAAGCTTGCTAAAATCTTTCCAAACACTGCCAATACCCCTAGCTGTGATCTTTTGTTCCTCATGAATTTGTTCCCTATTGTGGACTTTTGACTTATTTATTTTTTGTTTTGTAGTTTCTGGAAGTCATTGCACTCTGAGGCAGTCAGGCTCTCTGGGGGATCTATGTTTAGATCAATGGAAGACCCCCTGCCTAAGATAAAAGAACAAGAAACTGAGCATGAGAATTTGACTTGTTGGCTCAGTGAGTGCACTAGTAAAGTCGGTTAATGGGTCAGCCACGACTTTGATGAATGTGTTTTAGGCTGATAGAGTGGCTGGGAATGCTATGTTCAGGACACACCTTTAACTCCTAGACCCCATCCTTGAGTTTTGGGCCATGGGCCTCATCCTGGGAAAGGATCAAGATGAAGGAGTCGCCAGAGCATGGCGTGAATGTGTGTGGGAGGTAACCTGCAAGGAACCATTGGGGCATCCAATACTTGCCTCCTTGTACCACCTCCTGCCTAACCCCCTTTCTCCCTGCCTGTATCTGTTTCCCTCTCTTCACTCTTTTCTCATGTGCCTGCTCTGTCACTTCCATCTTTCTCTCCTCTTTCCTCTCTGATGTGGAGGGGGGTTAATCATGGCAAGGGGTCTTGACAAATTGTCCCCTCAGCCCTGGGAGATTGAGCCACCTGTGTCCCTTGGTGTGCAACCGCTGACTTTATAACACACACATGCACACACACACACACACACACACACAGACACACACACACAGACACACACACACACACACACGCACGAATGCACGCACACACACACACACACACACACACACACACATCAAAGTCACCAGAGCTTGAATTCTAGGATTGCCATAGCAAAACTGAAGCCTTACGTGACCTTTCATGGTGGGGAAAAAGCATGGATTTTGTATTTAGGTTATGAATACATTTCTATATCTTTGGTTTTCTAGAAATGTTGAGAGTGCTGCTAAATATAATATGTTATGCTTATCTATTATACAATGATTAAATTGTGCACTGGCCTATCTAATCAAACATCCCAAACTTGTATCCACATCCTTATGACATTTTTTTGAGAACATCATGATTAGAACTGTGATGACCTGAAAAAGATTCCATTAACAAACAACCATCTATATTTAATTAAGGTCTTAATAATTGTCACCGAACACTATTTAACTTTTAATAAGTGATGTCCTTAGAAAGATAATTTACTTGTAATGTAATTATCGTGCTCTGATAAATCTCATACTATGGGATCTGAACGGTCATTTTTAAACAAATTTCTAAATTTTTTTAAGTAAGTATCTTGCAATTTTGTAATTAACTTTCTCTAATCAGATAATTGGTCATTCAATAAAAAAAAGAATGTGTTAACTTCATAAATGGTAATTAACATTAGGGATGGCAGGGCCTTTAACAGTTTATTGGTGGCAGTGGGGATATGATGGCAGCTTCCTGGAGAGGCTTGAATTTCATGGGAAATATCCTGAAACCAGGGGGAGGCTCAGCATGAGTCTGTTTATAATGCCAGATCCATTGATTAGATATGGATGATAAGATAAGCCAACTCTTTTAAAGTGATTTTGCATGCATTTACACACTGTATTCAATTTAGATCTTGAGATTATGCACTGAATAAATTACTTAACCCAGTTGAGGACATATGTTTTGTGATATCTGGTATACTGGAAGCCACTGCATGTTATTTATAATTAAATATAGCTGAATATTTGTACACTGTATAGCTGAATACTTGTCATCCCATAATAATGTTAATGATTTGCTCATCTTTTGTTGTCATTACAGACAAGTGGATTGGTCAGAGTAGGCTAGTGATCTCCTTGCTATGACCTGAAGGGCGGCAGTCCACTGTAAGAGCTCTCATGTTGACAATGCATTTTGTTTTCATATTATTCAAAAGATAGACTAAAGAGCATAATCCCATAAGAGAGTGCTATAGCACTCTCTTATGGGATAATAGCAGCGGTGGCCTAGTGGTTAGGGAGTTGTCCCGGATTGGAAGATTGTGGGTTTGATTCCCTCACCAGTAGGTTTCCCTGAAGTACCCTTGAGCAAGGTACTGTCTCCATCACTGCTCATCGGGTGCTTTCAATAGCTGCCCCCTGCTGCACGTGTGTGTATGGGTGAAACGCAGTGGTTGAATTTTGTTGCGTTGTGCTGTGTTTCACAATGACAAGAATAGTCACTTTCACTTTTTCACTTTCAAACTGCTTTATTGGTGATTCAGTGTTAGACTCTCAATACTGCACTGTATGAACCTAGCTGGATCGTTGTTCAGGACACTGTAGAGTCTGCAGGCTGCTCTTGTACAGGGCAGAACCAGAGTAATGAAGAATTCCAGCTGCCAAGTAGGGCTGCAGCTCTCGGACAGTGGGCATTTTTCATCCTGTAATGTGTGCACGGGTCATTAATTGTGCCTTGCCATGGGTCCAGTGGGCTTGTCATTTGGGTATAGCACATCTATACATCTGCTCTTGCACACCCCCCAACACACACACATATCTCCTCTGGGTCTGTTTGTGCCCCTTAGTGGCCTTAACCACAAGGGATCCCTTCTGGGGAACAGTGACCCATTTCCCTAATCAAGTGAAGAGCTAACTAGCTGAACAATTTACTCTAAATCATGGAGATATCATAGGACCTGGAGAAAGCACTGAACGCTGGACCTGAATCACGAATAGGATGTGTGAAAATCATGGAGGTACTCTTGTGCAGCATATCCTTCTGGCTTTAAAAAAAGAGGCTGGAAAGTGCTTGATAGATCTTTCCAAATGAGCCACACATACAGTATAGGAATGCATCATTTACAGCACATCACTAAAGGTCAACCCATTTAGAAAATTTGCTAAATTGTATCTGCACATACATTTCATGGTTATAATGCTTAATGTGAAATTTCATCCACCCAAATTTCAGACAAAATGTGCTGAAAGCTACCACTGCAATTAGGAACCATTGCCTTGAAGGGGTGTACATGATCTTCAGTAACATGTAGGATGGTGCTAGATAAGTAAAATCCACATAAATGCTAGTTTCTCAGTGGTTTACTTTCCTTTATACATTTGCAACATTTTGCAGATGCTCTTATCCAGAGCGACTTCCAATTCCTAATTACAGGGACAGTCCCCCTAGAGCAACTCAGGATTAAGGGTCTTGCCCAGGAAGCCAGTGGTGGTAGTGCTAGAGGTGGAATTCGAACTTGGACCTCTTGATCCATAGGTTTACAGGTTTGTGTTCCTGGAAACACTGCAATACCAGGTCGATGCATGGAGCGGACGGAGCGAGCTCCTTTACCGTCTCCCTGTTCTAAAAATCAATTTAATATGCAGTCCTCATATAGAGGACGTATCAGATATTAAACTGATAAGAACAGACACTACACTTGATCTTAGCCAAAAGGCCAAGAAGAACTTGCTTCCTTCCAAAAATGCATCCTAGTAACATTTCTTCACCAAATAAACAACACAGATGAACCCTGCTGTCCACAAGAGAGAAAACATAATTCATTAGACCAGGACATTTTCTTCCACTGCTGCATTATCCAGTTCATTGGTCTGACTGCCCTGCAACCATGCTGGCCCTTATGCAGAATGCTGCAATAAACTGTATGTAATGAAAATTTGTGCTGCCGTACAAGTTTTTTCAGTTTTTCTCAGTTTTCTGTAAGCTCTGATCGGATCAGGCAGTCTTCACTCCCCTCACACACACACATATGTTGCATTGTTAAAGGTCCACTATTTGTTTGTCCTCACTTTAACTACTTTTTGTAGGTAGTAACCACTGTATTTACCAGATCCTGTTACCCTTTTGTCAGTTTGACCCTTGTTTAAGTGATTTTTTCCTCTTGTTCTTTTTTTTAAATACACTACATCATCTTCAGGAACGGTCTGTTTCCTTCTTAACCTAATATATCCCAACCCTTGACTTTACATGTCAGTGGTTTTAATGTTGTGACTTCTTTTGACTACTGTGACATGGCACATCACAAGCTAAATCTGTAGCTTTAAATCTGTAGTATACCTCATCTGGGGAATATTTTATCAATATTTTAAGCAAGTGCTTAGATGGGCAATTAGCTCTCAAACCTGAGGTCTGGAGTGAGTTAACAAAGTGTGTGTCCTATAGCCTAGAGCTGCCTGGAGGCCCATGTTGCCTGCTGAAGGCAGGTTGTCCTCCCCCAGTGCAGTGTGTTATATTGATTAGGTAGTAGTGGTAGAAGTGTACATTTGGAGGGAGGAAAGCAGCCGGCTAGAATATGCGTGAATATCTGCTGTCTTCCACTTTTCTGTCTGAATAGAGCAGTAGAGAGGAGGGAGGGGGGTCTGTCTGTGTGATGTGTTTTGTCAGAAGCATCTGCTTTGACACAAGACGCAGCATAATCCCCGACCTTGAGTGCACCAGCCTAGCCTGAGCACTGTGCTCAGCTGTGGGCCTCCCAAGGCCCATTAACACCTCTCACACACCAACTCTGGGCCTGCACCAACACCATGGCCCACACACTATGCCACACAGAAACACAGCCAGCTCACAGCACCACAGGCCTCTACCTCATTATACTCGGCTTGTAGAAGCGCCTTTCATTAGAGCTTCTGCTTTATTTGAAAATATGCTATAGTGGCAATAAATCTCTTTTTTATGTTGTGCCAGCAGATAGTTGTTAGACTGGTTGAGATGTGTTTTTTACATTTTCTCTAGGAAACAAGGGGAAAAAGCCTGGACTGAAATGAATTTGCCATAATGCCGCTAAAATGCCAAGATTCTATGTAAAATTGAATGCAAATACATAGGAGACCTCCTCAAGCTCTTTATGGAGGATTCCCTTGCTATTTGTTGGTTTGTTAATTTTGCATGGCTAATTTACAGTGGAACAGTAGAGATAATGTGCTGAACAAAAAGGCCCTTAATTACTGTCTGGCCAGCTCCAATAGTGGCTCCCCTGTTGGAACCCCAGCAGCACTGCTCATCAAAAGACACTGAACAGAAATCAAAGCCTCCACTATTTTCCCCATTTCTAGCCTACTCTTCTTCACATACTGTTTCTCAGCGAAGAAAAGGATAGACCCTATTATAAACCATCACTGACTTCCTGTTTAACAACTTGAGTGTAAATACAGTGACATAACTGAAGACCAAGTTACCTAAGAAACTACGTTCAGTTTACCTAGGAATCGACAGGTCTGGGTGGGTCATTCTTTTTTCTTGATGTCAGCAAAAGGGAAATATGTGGTTAAAAGGACTGAAAAGAGGATGCACAAGACTCTACATGCAACAATAAGTTTTATATCCATTAAGTTTAATAAGATCTATTCCTTTTCACAACTATGGTATGGATTGCAGGTTTATGATCTGCACTTTTTGCAGACTTTGCCTGCTTTATTCAATGAGCGTCAACAGTGGAAGTTTCAGAATTACAAATAAAATGTTTTTGTAACACTGAAAAATGATTTGTTTTGAGTGTTTTTTTAAGTTGTGGAAAGGCAAAGCCTGGGTTACACCAAAATTGTATTAAACAGCTGCAACATCATAATGTAATTTTTCCAACCAGCTTTCTGTTCCCGCTAATGAGAGGTAGACTGGAGCAGTACTGTAACATCCACTGCGTCTTCTGAACATTACCAGCGGCAGCACCCCGGCGTGTTTGTTTACCTATACGGGGAGCTGAGATGAGAGTGGCAGTACACAGGGCTTTAGCAGGGCGAAGGAATCAGTCTCAGCTTGTTGTAGAGAAGGATCTCAGGAACATCTGCAAGGGTTCACTCCCTTCAACTCAACGAGCCCATCCCCACTGTGGCCAATTAACCAAATTGCCACAAAAAGAGCATTTTATTAGTATTTGTCTGTCGCTAGCAGTCCATCCTCATAAATTCTCCTCGAGGCACGCTAGAAAACAAATTGGCACATTAACTTGTGAATGGCTAAAGAGGCACTCCGGCTGCGCCTCCGGGGCTGCTGGGTATCAAAGTGTCTGCCATTCGGAGCAATCTGTCTGCTTTATCATTCAGTGTGACAGTGGGGCTGGAACACGCACGCCAGGCCTGCCGCAGGGCCTGTGCACCAGCCACAGCATTAGCTCTCTTTCCCTTGGCAGGCCCAAGCTGTTTGCCATTGTAGCCCAGAGAGCCCTCTCTATTTATCTGTTATTACTTTGGAATTGGCAGATCAAACGCAGGGGGGCTGTCTGCTTCGGCGCTTTTGGCTGCATTTCTCTGTTTTCTCCTCCTTCGAGTCTCTTTTTCTCAATCTCTCTGTTTTCTCTTTTTGCTCTTCCTATCTGTATTTCTTTTGCTCTCCATTCTCTCTCATGCCCCTCAAATCATCCAGCACCTGCCATTTTTTCTCTCCAAAGGATCCCCTCCACAGCCACACAAACACACATGAACACACGTCATACATGAATGGTATTATGGTATTTTATATATATATATATATATATATATATATATATATATATATATGTATATATTTTAATATACACATATATATATATATATATATATATTTAGATATATTTTTTTTATTTTAGTTTTTACAAAAGCAGGGTATTTTTGTACAGAAATTACACACACACACACACACACACACACACACACACAAAGATACATATGCATGCTGCCTGTATCCCGCAATCCACCACCAAGGAAAACATCCTGTATTAGTGGGTAGATAAGTGAGGTTTGCTTTCTCTTGGCTGCTGTAGCCTGTTGTGTTCTGGCTCTTGTACATTTGCCCCAGTCCTACAGGAGCCTTAAGGGTTACATCATAGAGAGCTTTCCAAGTTTTAATGAGGATTACCATGTTTGTGTTTGTATGTGTGTCATGATAATCCTTTTACTAATTAGGTAAAGTCATTTTCAAGAGCAAGTGACTAAGCCTGTCACATGTAACCCTTCGCACAGCTCTGACAGCCTGTCCGGTGTTCTGTGGGTTTTGGTGGAGAACGTTTGCAGTTTCATTTTATAAGAGAAATTGATCTGACTGTGCTTGGATGCAGACCACTGAGGCGGAACAGCCCTAGTCACCACCCCCTCCGCCTCTCTCTCTCTCTCTCTCTCTCTCTCTCTCTCTCTCTCTCACTCACTCACTCTCTGTCTGTGGTCCTGACTATGGAGTTGGTGTCAGCTCCCCTCTGTAGTATGGCTGCCTCCACTGCCAGCCCTGCCGGCCCATCAAAGGGTGATTTTCCACGCTGGCGGGCCAGGAGGCTCACTGCTTGGAGCGAGGGGCCTGTGCCATGGCCAGGGACAGGTGGGAGGCGGGAGGAGGGGGGCACAGGGTGCTGCAGTGCCAGGATCTCTCCCAACAGCCAAGGATGGGAGCGCTGGGCATAGGCCAGTCACTGAACTGAAAATAGTTCTGCCTTGACACTCTAGCAGCATCCACCAAGCTGAGGAGTACAGTCACAGCCAGTTTTAAGAAAAACAAAGCCAAACATGCTAAGTCTAAGCTTGTTTTGACCCTTTTCATTAAAGCTTCAGCACAAGCACATTAATGTTTAGTACTTTATATTTCAGATTTGTTATTCAGTGATAGGGATTTGTTTTATTCATTAACTGCTTTGATTTATTTGATGACAGGGTGAATAATTAGTTTGTTCTGTTATCAACAGAGTATAGTTGTATAATATATTTATTGTTAATCATTGTCACTTTAATGGCCTTTGCAATACTGATATTGCAGAAGGCAGCAATATGCAAATGAGCCCACTAACCAACAGCATCTGTGTTGTGAGCATCTTGACCAATCCCGCTTCAAACCAGAGTGTTCTGTGGGTCATTCACTGATCCAATGTGCTCATGTAATCTTCCAAAGTAAATTATTTTATTATATAATGCAGAAAATAATCCAATGCTTTTTAAAATATTGCAAGGAACATGCAGCAGTATAATGGAGTACTAGTATTTCCCCTTAAGAATGTAGGAGCCATTTTAATTTTTTTGTAGAATTCAGAGTTGTTACAAGACCTTTCTTTAAGAACTTTCTTTTTGCTTATGATATGTTATGCAAGTGTACAGATTTCTTTTCGTACAAGCTGCGTCTTTAAGATAGTACAACTAAGCTAAGGTAATCTGATGCTTTAGGCTTACAGTCCAGCAACTGGAGTCTTAAGCAACCTAACAACTCACTTGGCTGCATACAGCTAAGGGCAGCGGTGGCCTAGTGGTTAGGGAGTTGGCCACAGGATCAGATGATTGTGGGTTTAAACCCCTTACCAGTAGGTTTCCCTGAGGTACCCTTGAGCAAGGTACCATCCACGTCACTGCTCCCTTGGTGCTTTCATAGCTGCCGCCTGCTGCATGGTGTTGGAGTGCATGGGTTAAATGCAGAGGTCCAATTTTGTTGTGGTTCACTGTGTGCTGTGCTGTGACCTCGCAATGACAAGAATATTTACTTTCCCTTTCACTAATGCCTAGTATGTCACAGTATTTTGCTAAGAGTTCAGTTTTGAGTCTGTTGAGTGAAGAAGTTTTATTCAGAGAAGAACCTGAAGAGGACATTTGACACTGATCCATGCTCACAATGTAACACTGGTGAATTGTCTTCGCTGGATGCAGCCAAGTGAGCTGTTAGGTTAAGACTCCAGTTGCTGGACTGTAAGCCTAAAGCATCAGATTACCTATCGTCATAATTAGGAACTGATTGTTGAATGAAACAATCACATTTTGATTTAAAATGGATGGAAAAATGTTGCACAAAAGGACAACACCATGCCTTCTGGGAATCCTAGATATCTCACTCTCTTAATCATCAGAAGTTTTTAGATGCTTATTATCTGGCTTGGAAAATTCCAAAATGGTAATTGCCATCATTTAAATCAATTGGAGGTCTACATGACCCACATTGCAAATGCATGTTTCTTTGCTTGACTTCATTGCAAAAAATCTGAATTAATTATCACACACATACTTTCAAAAAGTGGCCGTCACAAAGCTCTGACCTCAGTCCAATAGATAGTTTGTTGGCAGAACTGTAAAGGGATTTTTGAGCAAGAGGATCTACAAACCTCACTCGATTACAGCAGATCAGTCATGAAAAGGCCAACAACAGCAACATATTATAAAAAACCTGTGAAAGTCTACCTTAAACACCTGACCAAAATAAACCAAATAAATGCTACCAAATGCTAATTATACACAAGCCTCTAACACACCGTGCATGTGGTGAAAGATATAAAAGCTCACATAAATAATGGTCTCTATTTATTTGACATTTCAGATTGTTAAAGTAAAGCAGTAATCTAAACTGATCTACAGTAAAAAGATCATTTTAGTTTGACTACAAGATAATATAGATTCATCTCTGCTACAAGTTTAGGAAAACTATAAAATGGATTAAATATGCATAAAACTTTAGACATGAAAGTTTAAACATGGCTCTAATTCAACAACTAAGCCATTCTTGTTTTGTCACGCTACTTCTTTTATACATCAAGATGACTAATATGCAACTCCTACTTGTAACAGGGTTAAGAGTGTTGTGTACTGAGCATGTATGTATGACAGGGATGAGCATCAAGGGAGCTTAATTTAAGCCAAAAACAAGTGTATGACTGTCCTCCTCAGAGAAAACCCTGTCCTCCACCTTTCCCATATTTCAAACTTCCATGGGTGACTCCTTTTATGCAGCTCTAAATGAGATTCCACAAAATCTATATCGCATCTTTAAAGCGAAATAATTCTCCATGTCTGCAGCGGCATTGACCCCGGCAGGGCAGTTCCGGTTCAGTGCCCTGGGCTGTTCGCCGCTGGCAGCAGGAGGAGGTGGGGGGGATTTAGGGCCCTGGCCGAGCCGGACCCCAGGTGCGCCAAGGCAAGCAGTTAAATTTCATCATTACCCTTTCTTCGCCGTGTTAGCTTTTTATAGGCCTTTTACTGCCAGCGTGGGTGATGCTGCATCCGTACCTGCAGTGTGGCACATAAAGGGAAGGAGAAGAAGGAGACAGAGACAGAAAAAAGGGGAGAGAAAGAAAGAAAAAAGGGAGAGACCGGGACATCACTTGTCAAGCTGACTATGTGAGACTGCAGGAGGATATAAAAACAGCGGCGAGGGCGGAGGATAAGCGCGATGATGAATGGCCTGTGGACGTTCATCCATCCAGCTGAAGGATTTGCAGAGCCAGAATTGTATACAGACACTGAGATCTCGGGGAGAGAAAGAAGTGAAGGCTTGAAAGAATGGACTGGAGAAAGGGGGGAGGAGAAAAGGGGGAAGGAAAATATGTGTGCTGTTGGGCAGAATGAGAGCAGGTGATGCAGAGTGATAGGGAGACAGTCACAATACAATGAGATGCTTGCAGATGTGCAGTTGGTGTTTGGACACCAGTCACAGAAAGAGAAAGTGCCACTCATTCGCAGTGACAGCAAGCACGAGACACTTTCACTGGTGCTTCCACGGAGTATTGCACTGCTGTTTGATTATTTGACTATTTGACTGCTATTTGATGATACTGAGGTAAATGTTTTATCTTTTAGGCTGTTGTCATACTTTTTTTTATAGTGTCATACTTTTTTTTTTACAATTCCTGAGTGAAGCTTAATTAAGAGAATTCCACCATTTGACCCCCTCAATTCCAGAATAATCAAAAGGTTAAGATGTTTTGGAAAAAAAAAAACTATATAGTTATTAAGACATAAATCTAAAGCATTTATGATCTCTTAAAACCAATTGGCAGAAAGCTATTACATGAAATTGTGACAAACAGTACCTAATGCTTGAGAAATCGTTAACAATAGTGATAGTAAGACAGTTTGATCTAAAGTTGATTTGTACTTTTTGATCTCATGCAAAATGAAGGTATATGCATGTAAAGGTGTAAATGTAGGTAAAGCAAAATAGTCTCTCATTTTGCTGAGATTTACCTCTATTTTTCTTTGTACACCTTTACATACAAACATACAAAAGTCACATGTTGGCTCAGCGGTCATTTTTGGATGATAAAATAAATAAGTAATACTTGTGTTGCAAGTGAAAGTGATGACTGTAGACATCACAGCTCCTGTTTTCTATCCCCAGCAGCAGAAATGTGAGTCTTTCTACAAGGAAATATGAAATATAATTAAATATGAAAACATCAGAAAGTTCTGACTAACTTTGCTTACATCTCACTAATTGAGGGAACAGATATTTTGAAAACTAAATGGTGGAGCGAAGTGATTTTGCTGATTAAGACTGCAGGGCGGCACCATATTGAAATCATATAGCCACATTTACTAGATTGTGTAGCGTTTATGAGATACATCCTAACATTAATGAATCTTGGAAGTGATGTGGTTAAATATTAGTCCAAATGAACAAAATTGTTTACACTTGGTTAGTTCATTTGATTCATCTAAATACCTAAAGAAGATCTGTGATTGGTCAGGATGCTCATTCAGTGGTTGGTTAGCGACTCAATTGCATATCACACTCTTTCGCTGTATCAGTCGTGTGAAGCCTGCTATCACAGTAAAGATTAAGGAACAACATATTGTGCCACTCTATTATCTACATTGCGTATATTGGCACTACGGCTTTAAATTAACCCCTTCAACTCCAGGACTTGTATGAGCAACACACTTCATTTCATTTCTTGAATAATAAAGTAATTACTAATTTATAAATTAATTGAATAATTTATGTGAATAATATTTGTGGCAAATCTTTTAAGCATTTTTCATGAATGATTCGCGGAGGTCCCTGAGGTTTTGACATTTATTTGGTTTTATGTACCAAAATGAATAATTTTTTAAACAGAAAAAACATCTGTTTTTAAACTATGTGTTTAAAATATATGAACATGCCACTGGGGCAGCGGTGGGCAAGTGGGTAAGGCCTAGGCCCCAGTAAGGTTGTGTATCAGAAGGTTGTGGGTTCAAATTCCAGACTGACTGGTTTTCCAAAGGTACCTTTGAACCTATCCACTGTTAACTAAAAACAGATTCTAAATATAGACCTTATGGACTGGAGTGTAAACTATATCATTTGAAACTTCAGCGGTGTTTACAGGCCCATTCAGGCTTTATTTTAGTTTGTTTCTATTATTTTGAGAAAATATTTTTTCTTTTGCCATGCTTTTGGCCTTTTACCCTTAATAGATGAACAAAGCCTGCTGTTTATGGGATTGAACCGAGAAAAAAAAATCCTGTGAACATGTACCCAACTACCAGATTAGTGAAAAAAAGCTGTTATAATCTCAGTAAAATGGAAAATCAGTAAATGTCATCGCTTGTGTTTTATTACACAATTATATTTTTGAACATATATACTTAGCTCTATATTATGGTAACCCTTACATAATGTTAAAACCATTACAAAATGTTATTGTGTGTAAATGGGATTAGTGTTGGGTTAAGTGCCTCTCTGATTTGCTTCGTCAAATGGGCATCACTGCTGTAGCCTAGCAATGGATGAGGAATGGATGGGGAGTATAGCAGGGGGCACTTGGGTGTGGGTGGGGCTGAGAGGTGGGGGGGTGCTGTAACTATGCCAATGTCATCGAGCCGTGCCAGTCTCACCAGGCGAGAGTCCACGTCCTGAGCTCGGCCGCCTTGCGCAGAGTCCCCTCAAACTCACTACATATGCTCCTTATGGCCCAGACAGCACATCCAATTTTCTGCCATCTGCTGGGCCCACACTTACACACCGCACAAAGGTCACTGTCGTCTCCCTTTGACTCATGAGCATTCAAATGACGGCATCAAGAAGCACCCTCATTTGCTGTGTCCCCCTTAATGTGTCCAATGCTTTTCTTGTGGCATGTGTGGAAAAGCAGGGTGTGCAAATGGCTCTTGGCCAGCAGGGTCGGTGTTGTGTCTGCTGAATTGTGTTGTTGTAATAGGGATGTATAAGCAAAGGTGAAGAGAGTGAGGCAGAGAAATGACAATGAACACAAAAGCAAGTGTTTCTGCACAATAATATGTCTGGCATTCAGTCTACTGTACGCCTGGACTCAGGCCAACAGAGGAGTAATCCTCCACCAGTGATTTCCACATGATGCTGCCAGAGAAAGTCAGTCAGGTTAGCGCATGGGTTTTGTGAAGAAAAAAAAAAAGAATGTAAAAAAGCTTTTGCATGTCAGAGAATAATATCAGTGGCCCGCAGATGGGCTCCTGCTGTCGGGGTGCACCCTTTAAAGATGAGAAGATACAACCCACAAAACAGTGCTGGAACCCACGCACACACATAGAGACAAACTGACTGTTCAGCTATGGAGGAAAAGTGAGATAAGCAGATTAACAGGCTGGAAGCTGCCTTCACCATACCAATACGTTAATTAGCCTCATTATTACCTCCATGGCTATTTTTGAAACAGCAAGACCAGCAGCACCAAGTGTGGTTGCTAGTGCACAGTGCTGAATGCTGGCTGGCTCTTCTTTGTGCTACTGTGGCGCTGTCCATGGTCCTAAATTCAACTTCCATATACACGCTTGAAATTGTACTTTACTGAATAAATATGCTTCTATGAGAGATATTTAAATTCTCTTTGTGCTTCTTCTATAGCATCGCTACAAAGAAACCTTTTTTGCCACATTTATTTCTTAAGAGCTTTTAAAGTTTGATTTAAAGGCTAAGCTGGAAGAAGCTGTTGACTTGTCGATATGTAGTTAGTCATTAGTGGATTAATCTATTTGTTAATTCTGATTGATTATACAGCAGCAAAGAACCTTTTTCAGGTGCACATGCAGTATGTTTTTAATGATGTGTGTCTGAAGGTGGGATGGGGAGGTGTTGTGTTGTGATGTGTAGGGGGTGTGTAGTGGGGAAAAGGTTGGTTTAATTCTGTCTTGTGTATGTGCGTGCGTGCATGTGTGTGTGCGTGTGTGTGCGTGTGTGTGTGTGTGTGTGTGTGTGCATGTGTATGTGTGTGTGTGTGTGTGTGTGTGTGTGTGTATGTTTAGACGAGTGAGGAGACACAGTGGTTGGTGGGAGGGAGTTAGTGGTTGCTTGTTCTAACGGGTCTTTGAAAGAGATAAATGGCTTACAGATGGCCCAATCAATATATTCAAATGAGACATGTAAAGTAGCTGGGCATTCATCAGAAATGAGGCTAGAGCTTTCTGAAAGAAGAAACACACTTGGACATTGGTCTGTCTCTCACAAAGTGTTCACCATCGCTTACCTGTATTTACAGTAGCTGAAGTTAAGTCAGTTTTTATCTTACATTTTTAAATAATAAAACTAAAAAACAATTCTTAAATTGTTGCTCCTTATTGTCTTGTAAATGGAAGAAAGACATGTGCATGAAATGCTATATTTTGCTGCAATAAAACCCATCCCAACCAGAGACAAGGAAAAAGTTCTTATAATAGACATCAATACACCAACCAATTAGACTTTAATTTCAAGTAATATTTCCACTGTTTAACTGCTTGGGGTGTTTATGTCTTAAGGTGCCATTTATGTAATGTAGCCTTCATCATAAACCCACAAGGTTTGAAATGAGAGATGTACCAGCTAAGATTCTGATGTCTTTACAGTCAAATAATCAAATGGAAACATTTTATAATTATGAATAATTACATGATTATGCTGCAACATATTGGTATACATGAAATACATATTTAACATATAAAATATGTTTTTCCACAGGCAGAATCACATTTAACCATTTATTTGATTATATGAAGTTTAAAATGAGCAGAATTATTTTCTTTGAGGTTGTGAACTTTAAACAAAGCATGTAATTTTACCATGGGTGCCCAAATTTGTGCATGTAATATGATAATGAAACTAAAAATAATGTTTTGGAAGTTGGGATGAAAAATCTGCACATTTTTAAATGCCAGAGTTATATTTAAGCTGTTTCCTTGTTTGAGATTAAGTTGGGGAATGCTTGAGTGCAGTTTTAGCATAATTATTAGTGTTAAAGAAGAGAATATATGTTTTTAAGTCTTGCAGGAAAGTGTTTCAAACCTAAATATTTAAGAAGTAGTCTGGGAGTTTATTAGCTGTCGTTCTTCGCTAGGAGTAAAACACAGTGAGATCAGCTCAGCAGCAGTGGTAGGGTGGTAGAGCTGTGGCCCCTGGGCTGCCTCTGGGGGAAAATGTTCCCCAGACACAGATAACATCCAATACCTCCCCTGTGAAATGCAAAAATCCACCACGACATCAGCAAGGTGTTTTATCACCTCCTATCAGATCCTGCTCTCTTATCGTTTCGTTACACACACTTACTACACGGACGGCCATTTCCTTGAAATCAAATTTGTTGGCAAAGGAGGGGGTGATGCTGACAATTGTTTATGTTGTTTTCAAGCAGTGAGCTCTTTCCAGGCACAGTCACAGGATTTTGCAGATAACCATTATGGAGGCAATTGCGACAGAGCTTTAGTCTACCCGGCTGTTAAGGTGGCCTTGCACACTGACATTAGGAGAGAGCAGATGATTCAGAGGTCAGGGCCAGGGTGCCGAGCAGATCTGTGGTGTGTGAGAGGAGGGAGGTGCTGTGTGTGTGTGTGTGTGTGTGTGTGTGTGTGTGTGTGTGTGATTTCTTCTTATGATCAGGATCTAGATGCACAAATAAGGTGGATGCTATAGAATAAAATCCTGACCTCTTATCCTTGTCATTACTTGAATGTGCTGAGCAAGAAAATCTTAAGCGCCAAATACAATTTAGTTTCCTAGTTTATAGTTTTAGTGTATTAATTCTGTACATTGAACACAATATAATACATTCCATGCTACATTATTTCATCCTCCAAAGGATATTCTGGCTTCAAGTCACATGAAGCACCATCACATCTTTTGAACTGATGCTAATGTAACATCACTGGGCAGCTTGTGATATTAGGAGGAGAATACAAACTGCTATGAAAGAGGTGCCCACATATGTTAGAATTACTCAGAGTAATGATGGGAGAGGGGGACTTATTTTGAAATGGTGGCTAAAATTTTGAAATGAATGACTATGGCAATTCCTGGGACTAAAGTTTGCTGTCCCAAAGATGGGGCTGATGCTTATACTGTTCCACCACTAGTACTCATTTTTTATGTTTGAGTGCTCTCATAAAATTACTTTAGTGCACATCACTAGATCTGATCAGTCTGCATATCAGATACTTTGCTCCTGATAAAAGCAGTTTACACCACACTAGCCATGCACAGAAGCTTTTTAGGCTTTGTCAGATAAATATGTGGTTGATGAATGAGTAATACATTTAGACTAGCTTTTTGGACCACATACAGCTTAGAGATGCTAACACTGCTGCCTTATGGGTTGGGTGGTCGTCTCTGATGGAGGAGGGAGCTATGGAGATGGCACCTTCTCTCCCTCTGTCTTGTAACCCAGTAAAAGGGGCCTTGGCCTATTAATTGCCTTGACAGTGATAAAGGAAAATGGGGGGGATGCTATTTGTCTTTAATGCTACACCTCGCATATTACCCCAAGACAAATGGAAACTGTTTCCCAACATGAGCGTCTCTCAGTTTTTTTTCCCAGCCTCTGAGCAGGTGAGAGAGGTAGGTCATGGCTAGAGACTTCAGGGTGTTTGGTTGAGAGTCTCTTTTTATGAGCAGTTTTTTGAAGCTCGCTTGAGCATCAGCAGCTGCAAGGGAGGCTGAAGCGAGCACCTCATGAGCACTTGGCCAGCACCTGTGAGCTAGCTGAGGTCAGAGGTCAAGGAGAGGTCAGACCATGAGTGGCTAAAGGTATTCAGAGGGTCCCAGATCAGCAGGAGAGAGATGGCCGTTTCTGGGTGAAATGACTGTTGTTAAGCCATGCTGGCAACACGTGGCCTCTTGTCCATCCTGCTTTGTATTCTCTTTCCCAGCCCTGAACCAACAAAGATGCTTCCTCAACGGCTGACCTTGGCTCGCCCTACCTAACAAAAGCCACCAAGATGGATGCCTATTTGGTGAGCAGTGCAAGCCATTATCTACTGCACTTGTCATTTCCCTGAGTGCCTCCTTCTAACCTGGGGTGTATGGAGTCAGGCTCATTCACATTCACTAGCTAATGTCAGAATACACATGCTCAGTTCTGCTTTGAAATATTGGTTGGGTGTTTCAAGGCCAAAAGTGTAAAATGCATATTTCTAAAATTGCACTTGTGATTAGAGACTGAATGTTACTATCTACAGTAGTCTTCTTCTTCTTCTTCTTCTTCTTCTTCTTCTTCTTCTTCTTCTTCTTCTTCTT